>CAUYSK010078572.1:0-19596 GCA_963575035.1 Avahi laniger | reverse complement strand
CTAAAAAAATACAAAGAAATTAATTGGACAACTAAAAAATATATAGAAAAAATTAGCCAGGCATGGTGGCGCATGCTTGTAGTCCCAGCTCCTCGGGAGGCTGAGGCAGAAGGATAGCTTGAGCCCAGGAGTCTGAGGTTGCTGAGAGCTAGGCTGACGCCACGGCACTCTAATTCAGGCAAAAGAGTGAGACTCTGTCTCAAAAAAAAAAAAAAAAAAAAAAAGTAATAGGAACGTAGAAGTAAAATCCTTGTTTGTACAACAACATTCAGATGCCTTAACATGGTTCTTCATAGTCTAGTGACAGACTACCTTTTCCTCCTGCCTCCACCTCTAGTCACAATTCCCTGTAAGTAATTTACAGGGTTTTCTCTGCCTGTAAAATTTATGTCTTCTCACTTTTCACTCACTCTTTACCTCATCCTCACCTGTGAGACAAATGTCCATTTATCTTTCCTGGGCACAGATGTCACAATTTCTTTGGGGTGTTCCTTGGTTTACCAGGAATTAATGTATTCTTATAGTACTTAGATTATATGTTTTAGAACACATATGCTATTATTTATTTTACTAATCTATCTTCTCTCTAAGGGTGTGTATTTCTCAAGGGCAGAACTTTGACTTGTTCCCTTTGTATTTCTAACACTTGGGACATGGTAGTACAGGAGTTCAATGGCTACTGAACTGAACTCTATTAAATTTCTTTTGGAGCAAAGAACAAGTCTTAGTAGTCTGCCTCATTTTCTGAAGAATGAACAAAAGAGCCCAAACCTTTGACTATCATATGAAAACGGTTGAAAAGTTCAGAAAAATACTCCACAAAAGTAAAAATAATAAAAACAAATTTAATATTAATATAATAAAAATACTATTAATTACTCACTGAAAAATACAATAATATCCATTCTAGAGCTTCTGAGTAAAGTGCCTTATATCCCTATTTAAATAGTGAATATAAACTAATCTTAATAAAGAAATATAATAATTCAGTTTCTTAGAGGCAGAGGTTTTCCAGGAGCACTAGAAAGGAGCAGCCTTTCAAAACTTGAAAGAAAAACTGAGAGAAGCAAGGAGATGCAGTGCTGAAAGGGAGGGGCTGGGGGAGGAGGAGGGGGAGGAAGAAATGTTAAATTGTCCTAAGGAACAAGAAGAAAATGAAGAGAGGAAATAAAAGCAAGACATTCATTCTCTGGCTATTCTAAAATTCTCCCAGCCAGTCACGGTGGCTCACACCTGTAATCCTAGCACTCTGGGATGAGGCAGGAGGATCACTTGAGCTCAGGAGTTTGAGACCAGCCTGAGCAACAGTGAGACTCTGTCTCTACCAAAAATAGAAAAAATTAGGTAGTTGTGGTGGTGCATGCCTGTAACCCCAGTTACTCAGGAGGCTGAGGCAGGAGGATTGCTTGAGCCCAGGAGCTGGAGGTTGCAGTGAGCTATGATGATGCCACTGCACTCCAGCAGGTGAAAGAGTGAGACTTGTCTCAAAAACAAATCAAAACAAAACAAAACAAAACAAAACAAAAATTCTGCCATGCTGGAGGCATCTGCTGTAATAAATATATTCTCATCTTTTCCAGGCCAAATTTGGATTTGGCCAACATTGATGCCTGTCTTCACTCTTATTTTTCTAACTTATTTTTAAGATTAATATTTTGTTTTACAGAAGAAAAAAAGATGGGGGGAAAAAACACAAAACCCTTCATCATCCTCTCCTTCCCCTGCCCTTTTTTTTTTTTTTTTACAAAAATGTAATCCTTTGAGAATTGTTGTAGGAAATGCAATGTATCCAGATCATGAAATCTGAGAAAAACAAAATTCTTTTCCTATTTTTTTGATTTTTAAGAACCTCTGTTATCATTACCAATTAAAAATGACTGATGAAATACCTATTTTTCATATTACTATAAAGATTTTTCTTCTAGCAGCAATCTTAACACTACGAAAGTAGGTTTATTTGGATTCCATCAACTAGAATTACCTTCGAACTGTCATACCTACAACAGGACAAATAGGGTCCATCATGTTAATGACAGAGGCAAAGCCAGCATTCAAGGAACTTCTAAATTTTCAGAGAAATGAAAAAGTGTATTTAGTGTCATTAAGTACTTAGTATGCATTCTATTAGAAATATGTGAAAATTGGAAACTTACAAATAGTTATGTAACAATAATTAAACCATAACATCCTGAACTTGCCCCCTCCAAGCCAAAGCTTAATGAAGTATTCTTGCTGGATATATGGGTCAAAATGGCCAGAGAAATGAGAGGGTATGAGTGATGCTAATTCACTATCTTTAAGCAAAAAGACAGAAAATGTTCCCAGAGGTATGTTTCACAAATTGGGACTCATTTGAAAAATCCTATTATAGTTAAAAGACAAGAAACAAACACGAGCTTTGATATCAAACTGAGTTTTGATATCAGAACTGAGTTTGAATCTTGGCTCTGTCATTTACTAGCTAAGCGGTGTAGATCCTTTCTAAGCCATATTTTCTTCATCTTAAAAGGGAATAAAACTTTGTTGAGTTGAATTAGGTACTACAAGCCAAATAGATCATCTTGTACATAGTAAGAATTCAATAAGTATTAGATCTCTTGATTATTCCTGTCATCTTCCTCTGGACTCCTGTTCTTCCCCATGTTCTATTACGTAAACAGGCTTATACAAGAAATAATAGGCTTTGACATGAAAAACACACATAATAGATTTCGGTTAACTCGTACTGGGTGGCAGCGCTTGGGGGAAGAATTAGTGCTGGAGTCCAGTGGTGGCAGGAAGGCCATCACTTAGGAGATACCTCAGGAAATTCTGTGGCTCTCTATGCTTTAATGTTTACTTTCTGCTTCTCCAACTGATTAGGTAAGTTAGGATTACACAAATGACTTTTTTCAGGTAGTGTTAGACAGATTTTCTGATTGCTCTGCCCTCAATTTACCTGCCATGAGCTTTTACATTTCAAAATGGAAATAATAACTCGGTCTAATTATTTTATGCAGTCGAATAAGCTAGTGGATGTTCAAAGTCAAAGAAAAAGACAAAAGTAAAAATTCAGCAATAAAGAAATTAAAGAACTGTAAAATCAGGTAGACAAAAATGTAAAATTTATATTTCTTCAAGCTGAGAAATCATGCTTTACATCTCACATTTTGTCCTAATGTATTTATAAGAGAATTAGTTTAATTATATATTATAAACTAATTGGATACATTTTGTAATAACATAAAAGGTAATCTATGCACTCTAGGTGTGGAAAATTCTTGATTAATAATTAATAGTCCTGAAGGAACCTTCTAATAACATGGGTGAACCTCAAAAGCATTATGTTCAGTTAAAGAAGCGAGACACGAAAGAACATATACTGTATGATTCCATTTATATGAAATATCTGGAAACGGCAAATTTACAAAGTAGATGAGTGGTTGTCTGGAATGGGGAGTGACTGTAAATGGGCATGAGGTTTCTTTTTGGGGTGACAGAAATGTTCTAAAATTAGCCTGTGGTGATGGTTGTAACATTCTGTAAAAATAAAATAATTAAAATATATATACTTAAAATGGGTTAATTTTGTGGCATATACATTATACTTCAATAAACCTGTTCATAAAAATAAATCTGAATGGCTAGATACTAGAAATTTTTACATGCTGAAAGAAGTGAGAATTTTGAAGAGAAAATGTGTTTCTACTGAGAACGAGCACCTGCATGACACTCTTATTCTGAAGTAAGATGATAATGCAATTTAATGCAATTTACATTGCCTTCCTGAATTAACAAATCCAATGTGCACCAATAATTTCCCATAAGATACAGATTTAGAAAATATCCATGAAATCAGTGTGATCTACTTTCTCTAAGCCCTTTGTGTCAGTTATCAATGCAGTACCTCCTTCCTCCAAAGCTATACTTTTTTGCCCTGCTTTGTGATACTGGGATTGGATCTTATAAACATTTCTCCTTTGCCAGCAGGCACAATATTAAGCTCTGTCAGTAAAAGGCGTTAAAGGGACACTGAAGTAAGAAGTGGCTTCTCCTGTTTCTGGTGTGCTTTTTCCTTCTTGTTCCTGTAGCAGGTACCTGCTAGTGGTGTGTGGGACACCCAGAAGTGCTTACTATCTATAAAGTTTCAGTGGTACTCCAGTTGGTGGCTCCCTATCAAGTTTCACTGGCACCCCAGAAGCCTCACTGGCATCCTAGTGGGTCGCTTCCCAGCAAGTCTTACCAGCATTCCAGCAGGCGGTTTCTTGCTTGCCAGACTTGGTTTGTGGCACCTCAATGAACTTCTATGCCATCCAGTGGCCAAAACAACACCTCTTCAACAAGATCTGAATCAGCCTAGTTCCAGGGAGAGGCCCTCTTCCAAGTTGGGTACTCTGCTTCAGTCCTAGAAGCAGTAGCTCTTCCCTACATCCTATTCCTATATTTTTTAGAATTCTCTTTATCTCTTAGTAGTTAATCCCCTGTTACTACTTAATAACTCCTTACATTAAAATTTCACTGTTCAAATTACTAGTGTGGCTTCTGGCTCCTGATTGGACCTTGACTGATTTACAACCAAACCAAACCAAGCCAACCCAACATAAACCAAGCCAAGCACAAATAATCAAATCCATAAACTCACCCCTAACATGTAAGTTTGCATTATGAGTTTCATAATACACAGAAACAGCATGGCATTTAGCCAAACTTGTTAACTTACTGCCTCCCAAAGCAGACTATGCATGTGGCTGAACAGTGAGTCAGCCTGCTACCACAAGTTTATTGTTTCTTCTTGCACATTTCAAAAGATGTATTAAATGCATTGTTCAGCGTGTGGTTATCTAATTCTTTACAAGTCTTTCACAGGAAAAGAGAGAATAAGGAGAATTTGCTAAATTTGTTCACTATAAGAACTAATCTATTTATCAAAAGGCATTGATTAGAGAACTGTAATAAATGACAGAATTTTAAAAATCACTTTGAACATTCCAAAAAGTTCTCAGAAGGTTCACAGAAATTGTCAGTAAAGTTAAACTCTAATTTCTGTCTCAACTGATGTCATTCATTCAATAAATATTTACTGAGCAGCACTGGGATATAGCAGCAAAGAAGACAGACAATATCCCAGCTTCATGGAATTTACTTTCTGTGGTAGGGGAAAAAACAAACATGTAAAAAAAATCAATACATAACATAATTTCAGGTGTTATAAAGTGCGATAAAGAAAAATAAGGCAGGAATGTAATGGGTGTGGGTGCGACTTTAGGAGATAATTTAGTGTTCTATATTAAATTTCCTACACATACATGCAATAAATGTTATAATAAATATAACCACAGATATGTCCTAGGGATATAAAGAGGATAGCATTTATGTAGTTCCATAGTAAATTAAATTGAATACATTTTTTATAAATCATAACAAGCTTATATAGACCAATGAAACTTACCCTATAGAAAGCACTAGTCAAAGGGAGTAATGCTGCAGCAATGTTATATTCTTCTAAACTTGAACAATCCTTAAACAAAACAAAGACAAATGTGCATTATTAGGATATTTATCAGAAATCACAAATATATGCAAACCAAAATCTGGGATCTATTATAATATTTACTGTCCTGTGGGTTTTTCACTTTTATTCCCAAATTGTCACTAAGGTATAATTAGGTAAGCTTGAGGGGGAAATAAAAAAAACCTGTCCCTGAAGCATATTCTTTTAGAAATGAGGTAAAGGTACATTTGAGAAAAATATCATTTTCATAAACTATTGGTGAGCAGCTACCTTTACTTTTCTGTTCTACAAAGACTGTGTTAAAAGATATATAATCTACATAAAAAATTTTGGAAGGGGTTTTGGTATATCTACCTACTGTACTTAATTGAGTTTAAGATACATTTCTTTTTCACATTTTAACATCTCTGAGATTGAGATCATCTTATAATTGATTACAAGTATTTTTTCTTTCTTAGTGTTACATAAAAAGGGTATCTTGTAGATCGGACAAAAAAATCACTGATGCTAAAACCCATTGAGTGAAATGTTGTTGGGGAATAGCATAGTCAGAAAATCTCAGTGGGAATGTAAAATGGTGCACTTTCTGTGGAAAAAAGTATGGCAGTCACTCAAAAAAAAAGAGGAAAATTAAATGATTATATGCCCCAGCAATTCAACTTTCACATATATACCCAAAAGAACTGAAAGTAAAGATTCAAACAGGTTTTTACACATTCATGCTCATAGTGGCAGTATTCACAATAGTCAAAAGATGGAAGCAATCCAAGTGTCTGCTGACAGATAAATGAACAAACAAAATGCAGTGTGTGTGTGCGCACACACATACACACAGAATGGAATATTAGTCAGCCTTAAAAAGAAAGGAAATTCTGTACATCCATGTACAACAACATGGATGAACCTCAAGGATATTATACTAGGTAGATATTTGTATACAGTTATACTAACTAGTCCTTTCTCTGTCAGGTAGAAGGGCACAATGTGAGCCATAGAGAGGCCAAGACCTGGAATACTGCCCAAGGGCGGCAAAAGCTGCAACTGACCCTCTTTCCAGAGGGTCGACTATAGTGATTAAAGCCCCACTCTTGGACAATGTGGTTATCTCTATCAAGATGTAAATTCCTCATCAATCAGTTATTTCATGTTTATATGAATTGATTTTAAACTCACAAAGCTGAAACTTTAGATATCAATTATTCCAGTGCAATTCCTCTACTTTCCAGATTAAAGAGGCAGATAAGTCAGCCATAGAGTCATGATTGGAGTTTAGATTTATCTACCTATCAGTGTGGTATTTTTTTCCCCAGACACTGCCTTTTGTACCTGATTGCTTTCCTTCTATTTTTGAGGGTGGGGATAAGAATTTTTTGAGCTTCTAGCACTAATTTTGGAGTGTGAGGGTGGGAGAATAGGCCTAAACAGGAGGGCAATGGGAGGTGCACTGGTAGCAGGGACAAGTGCTCCAGAAAATAGGAGGGAGAGTCAGGGGACAAAGTGGAAATACAACATAGACAACCATTGCCTATTTCAAAATACTACTGGCGATGGGGAGGGTGTAGTACTGCCTTGAGAAAATAGGAAGAAATGTGCTTCCATATCTCATGGCCTAGAAGTAGCAATATACTCTAAAGCCAGTCTTGTTAGCATGAGTACATTTGGTACTAGGATCTACTAAAAGAGTTTTCAGTTGAATTTCATGTATTGTCAGTTCTGAAAAACACAGTTCAGAATGCAATGAATGTTCAACTCCAGGTAGTATTGAAACAATCCTGGTTATAAGACAAATTCCTGCAACAGAAAGTCATTCTCATATAGCTCACATTCTCTGGATCCAATTTAAAAAACAAACTAAAAGATAGGCTCGAATTTCTTATACTATACAAAAAATAATACTTTCAATTAATTCATCACATTGAGTAAATGTTTATTGGATAAAGGAATAAATGCAAGGAGAGTAATGAGGAAAAGGAGCTAAGGACAGAAACTTGGGGAAGATATATATTTCTGCAGAGGGGAGTAAGGGAAAAGGATGGGAAAGGAGAATTAGGTGAGAGCAATATCCCAGATGTCAAGAGAAGAGGAAATGACCCATAATGTTACAGAGGAAATTTAGTAAAATGCTTCAGAGGAAATTTAAAATGAAGATTGAGGAAAAAGCCAAGAAACTGGTGAATAAAAGAGATCATTGGTAACTTTTGACATGATTCAAGTAGGTAAGTTGAGTAAAACAAAAAACCCTGACTGTAAATGTTCATAGTTGTAAAGGAAATGAAAGTAATAAGATGGTCACTTAAAGAGTCACATAAAGAGGTTTTTCTATCTAAATGGGTAGTTTAATGAATCTTGATAGTGCTGAACCAGATGAATACTAAGATTTTATTCAATCCTTTGATGCTGTGAGAATTAGAAGGGTCCCAATTACACCAAGAAGGAAAATCCAGTGGAGGAGAGAGAGGAAAAAGAAAGATCACTGGTAGAGTAAGGTCTCTCAGCTATGTCCAGTAGTCAATATGGTCTCCATTTCTAAAGCAGGGTTAGACTCTGGAAACATCACATTTACATAAAAAGCAAAAATGTAGAATTTATATTAAACAGCAAGATCCCAAAAAATAATAGAAAATATAACTTATGAGGATAAAGAAGCTTGGCTCTGTAAAGAAGCTTGGCTCTGTAAAGAAGACCCAGGCCTTCCTAAGAGTTTTCTTTATGAGGGACAGAGAGAGTGGGGGAAGCTCCTTAAACTGTTCTGTCAACACTAGCTCTGTAGGGTATTGATAGCTGTTATTTGGGGGGAAATTGGGTAAATACTGAGTAAATTAAACAAGTTTTTCTTCTATTTTCTAAAAAACTGCAGGACTTCTCAGGGTTTTTAACTGTGAATCTAGGAGGAGAATTTGGTAGGCAGCATTACCAAACCCAATTTCACTAAGAATATTTTTAAAGAAAGCAGTGGTAGAATATATTTTGGAAAATGATAATTTAAGATCATCAAAAATCTTCTGAGAGAATTCCAACGACAGGATCATTTTAAAATTTAGTTATGGACTTTTATTTCTAGACTTTTAGTCATTTTCATATTATGATAGGCACTTTTGCTGAAGATAATTAAAAATGATAGATAAAATATTTTAAAACATTTAATGCAAAGCAATGAATTGGCAAGAAAACAGGAATACTCAGACTGAAATATAGGTAGTAACTTAGAGAGAAAAACAGAACACTGAAGCTAAATTTTACCTTTGGAAGAATTTGGTGAGCAAATCTGAGTATTAGTTTTGAACTCTAGGGATTCTAGGGATAGAAGACAAAGCCTAGCACTTGAACTGGACTAGCAGGGCCACCTAGGCCACCAGATGGAAAGTTTGAGATGTAAGACGATAATTGAGCAAAAAAAAGTGATAAATATGTGGGTAAATCTAAATATACATTCACGTATAAAAATGACAATATTGTCTTTTGGTAGTAAAGAAAATTAAGATACAGCTAAAATACACAACCATGATAGCACAGACTTTGTAAGGGGTGGATCGGAGTTGGATTTTGATAAATTAAGTGAGCTTTTTAAATTTCTGTATTATCATCAAAGGAATAGAAATAGTTTGTAACTTCCAAACTAGTGAAGGAAAAAATGGAATAGGAAAAAAACTCCCAAAACCTCAACCCAAATGAAAACAAAAAAGAAGAGGAAAAGAAATTTACAAAAGGGAAATAAATCAGAAAAGCACAAAATAAGATAGGAATAAATACAAATATAATTGCACAAATGGACCAAAGATTCTGATTAAAAGACAAAGACTGTCAATTTAGTCAAAAACAGAATCTAAATATTTGTTGTTTAAAAACAACATATTTATAAGGTAAGAATACAAAAAATTTAAAGGATGAAAAAATATGTACCAAATACCAAAAGAAGTTGGGGTGGATGTATTAACAATCAGACAAAATAATCTTTTAGGCAAAAGGCATGAGTAGATATAAACAGAAGCACTACATAATGATAAATAGCTCAATCTACCAGAAAGATATAATGATTTTAAATGTGTATAAACCTAATAACTTAGTCTCAAAATATACAAAGCAACAAGACAGATGCAAGAAGAAAAATAAATTCATAATTGTATTGAAAGATTTTAATATATATGTTAGTAACTCACAGATCAAGCGAGTAAAAAAAACCAGTAATCCTATAGAAGATTTAAAGAAATACTTTAAAAAATAAAAGTCAGAGCTAATATATATATATATATATATATTTATCACTATATACAAAACCCAGCTTGATCTAATGGACACTGTACTCTTAACACTGAACCCACAATTGTTCACAGGGATTTAGAAAAACTGATCTCATACTGGGCCATAAAATAAGTGTCAGTAAACTTCAAAATCTTTTTTTTTTTTTTTTGTGAGACAGAGTCTCACTCTTTTTGCCCGGGCTAGAGTGAGTGCTGTGGCGTCAGCCTAGCTGATAGTAACCTCAAACTCCTGGGCTCAAACGATCCTCCTGCCTCAGCCTCCCGAGTAGCTGGGACTACAGGCATGTGCCACCATGCCCGGCTAATTTTTTTCTATATATTTTTAGTTGTCTGATTAATTTCTTTCTATTTTTAGTAGAGACAGGTCTCGAACTCCTGAGCTCAAACAATCCACCGGCCTCGGCCTCCCAGAGAGCTAGGATTACAGGCGTGAGCCACAGCTCCCGGCCCAAAATCTTTTGAATCATACAGATACAGTTGTCAGATCACAATGCAATTAAGTGTCAAATCATGAATGCATGTAAATTACTTAAAATAGTACCTGGCACAGAGTACATACTCAATAAATGTTATCATTATTGTAAGGTTGGTGGTGGACACCCCTCCCCTCCCTAAAGAAAAAAAGAAAAGCCCAGAAACAACTACCAGGCTCAGCTGAGTTAAAAAATAACCACACACGGACGTTCACCCGGATTAAAGAAGTTTTGGTCCCTGGGGTCCACAAATACCACCAGCCCCTCCTACTTCTCGACACCCACCCTAAAACTGCAACAAAGAACTCCCCACTTTTCACGCCAAAATTCTTCGCCCAGAAACCCCCCATCCCCCAACTCTAGAACATATATAAGCCCGCTCAAAACTCTCCGGTGGCGCGACTTCTCGGGCCCCACCTCTCCGAACTGTGAACCTCGACCGGGAATGGAACGCTCTTTTTCCCCTTCCCCCATAAAGCCACGTTGCTTCTTCTTCATTCTCTTCGTCTTTTCTTTCTCCCTGCCACTAAAAAACTTTACAATTATTATCACTGAGGCTAGAAATGCTTAGCATATCACAATATATTGTAATTATCTATTTGCTTGTCTGTCTCCTTACTAAACTGTAAGTAATTTGACAGCATTTTTATAGCAGTGAATAAAAAGCAGTTACCAATATTTATGCCAAGCTGTTGAATGAGTTAAGCCTTTTTACAATGTCACAAAGCCAAAAGATCAGTAGAAACAAATGATCTTGCTGGGTCTTAGACTTCCAGAATGAGTGTTGAGAGTAGTTAGAAGGAAACTCCTTTGAATAACAATTCCCGTTCATTCAACAAATATCTATTGAGTGCCACATCTACTGTGTGCCAGGTATGTTGTAGCTAATAAACTCAGGAAACTCTTTATCCCAAAAAGGAAAACCGATGACAAACAAGAACATGTTTAAAAGGGCTGAGACGAATTCATGGCTGAATGGGATACATCCTTAAATTTGAAGGACTCAAGTTCTTTCATGATGTCTCCGTGGGGACCTTTGTTGGAGTCCAATTACTAGTTGGATAGACCTTAAGTTAGATCAAGTAATCTTTGATTTTAAATTCAAGAACATGAGTTTTAGATATAAAAAGAGTGATTTAAAACTGAGTAACATTTCTTACTTTGTCACACCTCTAGAAATAAATGTGTGTGACAGAGGAGAGGGAGAAAGAAATATGAATCAATGACGATACCCTTCAAAGAGAATAATAAAATTAACTGAAAGATGACTTTGAAGGCAGCCATTACCTCGGAGTCATGTTTAAGTTTTTATTTTAAAATATAGTCAGACCATGTAGGAAAACACCATACCTTTTTCCTATGTGGTATCACTGCATGGTCTCCATCATTCCATGAGTTTTATAAAATAATCCCAAAATACAGCAAAAAGTGTGAATCATTTTTTTCTTCCTGACTTCTTCCTTACTCCCTTAGGACACTGCTATGCACAAGAATGTCATTTGTGTCCTAGCACATCTGAATTTCTTTAACAGAAATGCCTTGCATGTTTCTGAAGACTGTCATGAGGCCCAAGGCAATAAAGTTCAACAGACTTGAGCTGTAATCTTCTCCCCAGGAAATGGTTGGGATGCCAAGATGCCTTTTGACTTTGATTTCACAGCAGGGCTTCATTTGTAATGATGCTGTCCAAACTTTAAATGACAACAGCTGTGATATGAAGTCCCACACACTCATTTATAAAAATTTCCCACAAATTAAACAAATTAAACAATAGGGAATTTCAATTCATGACCAATTAGCAGGGAACAGGCAATCATAAAACATTTAGAAGACGCTATGCTATTTATTATCTTACAAAATGTTTACACATTGTAGTGCATGTCTCAAATCTGTGTACCAGTCAAATGTTGATTGCAAAATATAAATATAAAATCTTTGCAAATCACGTTAGAGACATTCTAAGTTAATTAAGTTGAAAGATGGAAAAATTTTAAAGCAATAAGTCTACAATTATTGACATAGCAATAACATTCCAGAATAGTGCAGTTATCTGTTGGGGAATCAGTCCATAAATACACATCCTTAAGTCCCCTGTGCTTTGGTCACATAACGGCATTGTAGAGTTCAAACATACCAGGCAATTTATAAACCTGTAAAGACTTGAATACTTATACACGTTTTATTCTGAACTTCACTATGTAATTTACCTTTAATTTTCCTGCTACAATTGAAGAGTGAGCCCTGCAATCTTAAATTCCCATTATCCTCAATTACTTCATACTTTTAACCTACATACCTTTGAACTGTTGTGGCTAACATTCCTATTTCATAAAACTTTGGAATCTTTCAAAATGTTATATTTAAACATTAAAGAAAAAATGAGATTGAAAGGCACAGTGTGTTACACTGCTGACTTTCCTTCAGAGTTTAGATTTGACACGGCTTGGAAAAAATGTTTTAAATTGTCCAAAACACTGAAAACATTTGTATCTTCTACATAAGAACAAAATTAAAAGCACAAATACTTCTTTATGTCATATTATTCTCTTGTTCAAAAATCATAGCTACGTTCTGACCATTATAAGATAATGACCAAACTCTTCTGTCAGGCTTGTAAAGGCCTCCATGGTACGGACCTATCTCCACACCTACCTGACTATATGGGCCCCTGCTACAAGCTGCAGCTCTAGTCAGCCTACTTTATTTATCATCTTCTATTCCATATCATACTTATTCCTACCATATCTAATATGGCCGCAGAAGCCCATCAATGCCTTGCTTTGTCATTTACTGGCTTTCTCCTTGGCACCTTCATATGCATGCCCCATATTTCCCCACTCTTTCCAAGTACAATGCTAAGCACAAAAAAAGGCAAAAGGATTTTTATTATAGTTTTAACTTCAGGTTATATTTTAATGCTAAATAAACTTATAAAACCATAGAGGACGTATCACAATTTTGAACACTATGGTTATTTCTATGTACCATAACTCCCACTGAGATAGAAGGTAAATTCTGGGCTTGACAAATGATATCGAGCTTTGTCTTAAGTGCTTTGAGAGAATGGACCAAGTCTGTTTCAACTTTATGTGCCTGGAAACTAGAACACTGTGCCTGGCACACAGTAATAATAGCTAACATTTATTGTGTTTACTAAGTATCACACATATTCTAAGTATGAATTTATAGAAATTATTTCATTTAATCTTTATGAGATCTCTATCACGCAGATACTGTAATCATGTCCCCTTTTTTGATGAAGAAACTGAGCCCCTCAGAGATTAAATTATTTACCTGAGATTACATGGCTACAAATGGCAGAGCCAGATTTTGAACCCAGATTATCTCACTACAGTATTTGTGCTTGAAACCTCTATGTTCTCTTGCCTCTCAAATGCAACAAGGTATTGAACTGAATATAAAAATGGTATTTGTGGAAGCATATAATTCAAACAAAAATATCTTCTGGTAAATTATAAATAATACCCTCAAGACAGTTTGAAACTATACCTATCAAAAAGCAATTGCATATTAAAAATGTGATTGCTACAACTAAAGTATAAAGGAAAGTCTGGAAGATAATTTTTTTTCTCATGGAATCCTTTTATTTCTATATTCAGGAATTTTTAAAAATTAAGAAATACAGAGGATGAAGTTAAAGCTTCTCAAATATACGTAATAGAAGTACCAGAAATAGTGGACAGAGAAAGTAGATGGGAGAAAGTAAAAGAAATAATAAAAAAAATTTAGTCTTCAGATGCAAAGATTCCAGTGAGTATCACATGGGACAAATGAAAAAGACCCACAGTGAAGAATAGTGTAGTGCAATTTCATTACACCAAGGATGAAGAAAAGATTCTAAAGGTTGTTAGAGAAAAAAAAAAGCAGGTTATCTACAAAGGAACAAGAATTAGGTTAAAAAATAAAATGCCCAATAATTCTGGATGATAGAAAATCATGGAGAGCAATGTTTTCAGAGTTCTGAGAAAAAATACTTAAAAATTTATTTTACTTTATATTTTAAAATAATATACAGTAAAATGGACCTAATTTTTGGTTGTACAGTTTATGGATTTTATCACCTGTATAGATCCATGTAACCACCGACAGAATCAGAATACAGAACAGTTCCATTACCTCACAAAATTTCTTACTGCTAGCTCTTTATACTAAAACAAATGTAATCTACTTATATCCCAACTGGATTAGGTCTTGCATGTAAATCCATCTCTAAGTATTTTATATTTATCGGTGCTTTATATTCTTTCTTACTGCTCTCCCCTTACCCTTAATTCAGTAACTACTGGTCTCTTCTTTCACACTATTGGGTTTTGTCTTTTTAAGAATGTTACGTAAATGGAATTGTACCATATGTAAGTACTGAAAGTGACATTGTTTCTGGGCCCAATTTCTAGAAATACTTCCATTGGTGCTATTTGCGTGCTATTTAAGAATATATTTGATATCTTTGCAAATTCTGTTTGAACAGGATTTTGTTAGTATGTTCTAGAAACTACCAGGAATTAGTGATAACATTTTTTTTTTTGGTGACCCAAATCATCTTTTTTGAATCATTAATGAGAGCAGATTTTGAACCAAGTCCACATATTGTTCTATATTATCTTATGAAGTGAAAATTATTTTTACTTATTGTCCTAGGTAATTTTAGCAGATTAAATAAATGAAACTATGCTTAGTGGATATTTAAAACTGAATGTGATTCTGATGAATTGTAACAAACATTTAAGAAAAAGATGATATAAATAATATCCTCAAGAGAGTTTGAAACTATATCTATGAAAAAGCAATTACATATTAAAAATGTGATTGTTGCAATTAAAATATAAAGAAAAGTCTGGAAGATAATTTTTTTTCTCATGCCATTCTTTTATCTCTATATTCAGTGGGATTTATCTCATGATTACAAGTTTGGTTTAACAATTGAAAATCAGTTCACCATATTAACAGACTAAGTAAGAAAAACTATATGATTATCTCAATAGTTGAAGAAAAAATATATGATCAATTCATATCCCATTCAGGATTAAAAAATGCTCTTCACAGTAGAATTAGAAGAGAACTTTCTCAATCTGATATACAGAAACCTATAGCTATATCATACCTAATAGAAAAAGATTGAATGCTTTCCCTATAAGTTTCAGAGGAAAAGTAACAATATCTGCTCTCATCATTTTTATTCAACATTGTAATGGAGTTTGTAGCCAGTGAAATAAGGCAATACAAAGAAATACAATGGAAAGGAAGAAAAACCATCTTTATTTACATATTAATTCATGTATATAAAAAAATCCTCAGAAGCCCACACATACACACACACACAAATTTACCAGAACTAATAAGCGAGTTTAGCAAGGTCGCAAAGTATAAGGTTAAAATAAAAAAATCAATTGTATTTCTATATAGAGCAACAATTACAATTTTTAGAAATACCATTTATAATAGCACCGATAAAAATAAAATGCTTAGAGATGGATTTACATGCAAGACCTATGCAATAAATACTTCAAAACATTGCTGAGACAAATCAAAGAGACTTAAAATAAATAACAAGATATACTATATCATGTTCACAGGTTAGAAGACTCAAAATTGTTAAGATGTCACTTCTCCTCAAATTGATGTCTATTTGGTACAATGCCAATCAAAATCCCAGCAGACTTTTTTGTAGAAACTGACAAGCTGATTCTAAAATTTATATGGAAATGCAAAGGACCTAGTAAAGCCAGAATAATTATAAAAAATAAAACTGAAAGACTGATTTCAAAACTTATGTTAAAATTACATTAATCAAAGCTATGTGATATGGGTATAAGAATAGTTAAATAGATCCACAGAACAGAATAGGGAGGCCAGAAATAGATCTACATATATATGGATGATTGATTTTTGAAAAAAAGTACTCTGATAATTCAATGGGGGAAAGGATAAGTCTTTTCAACAGATGATGTTGGAACAACAGGATATCCACATGGAGAAAAAAATGAAACTCAACTCTTAGCTCATACTATTTATAAAAATTAACTCAAATTGTAGACTTATATTCATTGAACATTAACAGATGTTCAATGAATGTTACTAATCAAAAGACTGATTACTCTAAAAATGAAAAGTAAAGCTATTCCACAAAATACAGTTAAAAGAGAAAATAAGTATTAGTCTAGAGATTCCTTTTTATGAAATCATTTCTGAAGTATACAATATTTTTATGCTAAGGAACTCACTTTAACCTTACCACTTATTTTGGAGGGCTCCTGCTTTCTGTTCTGTTGGTTTTATACTTCCCCCTACTCTTTCCCTTTTTTTCCTTTTGACCTTTGAAGGAAGGCAATAAAATCTTACAATATATCTTGATGCTTTTGTGGGAAACATACTCAAATTTCACTGAGAGGTTGAGTTATAAACACCTGTACTCTGTCGGTTTTCCTTTAAAAGTTATGTTACTAATAAGTATACCTAAGAATCTTTATTAATTATTGACATAATGTCTAGGCCTAGACCACCAAAAACTATTGCTATTCCTGATAAGAAGTGGCGTGGCAGATCAAAGAAGAAATGATATATATTTTAATAAATGATGCTGAGACTACTGGTCACACATATAAAAAAAATGAAATTGGACTCCTACCTCAAATTACATACAAAAAACAGTTCCAGGTGGATTAAAGATAGATGATACTATAAAAGAATGTGTTCATGACTTCAGGTAAGGGGAATATTTCTTAATATACAAAAAAGCACAGCCATAAAGAAAAAGACTAATAAATTCAACTACAGTCACGTGCCACACAATGATGTTTTGGTCAATGATGAACTGCATATATGATGGTGGTCACATAAGATTATAATGCAGCTCAGAACTTTCTATTGCGTAGTGACACAGTAGCCATCATAATGTTGGAGGGCTCATAACTTCTTTATAAAACAAAAAATTACTCACAGGTTTGTGGTGATGTTGGTGTACACATATGACTGTGCTACCAGTCTTACAGAAGTATAGCAATATAATTATGTACAGTACATATATTTAATAATGACAGTATATGTTACTGGTTTATGTATTTACTATATTATACTTTTTATTGTTATTTTAGAGTTCACTCCTACTTATAAAAGAAAAGTTAACGGACAAACAGCCTCTGGCAGGTCCTTCAGTAGGTATTCCAGAAGAATGCATTGTTGTCACAGAGATAAAAGCTTCAAGTGTGTTATTACCTCTGAAGACTTTCCAGTGGGACAAGATGTGAAGGTGGAAGACAGTGATATTGATGATCCTGGCCCTGTGTAGGCCTGGCCTACACAGGCTAGGTGTGTGTTTGTGTCTTAGTTTTTAACAAAAATGTTTAAAAAGTAAAAAAAATTAAAAATTTTAAAGATGGAAAAAAGCTTATAGAATAAAGATATGAACAAAGATAATATTTTTGCACATATGTACAATGTGTTTTAAGCTGTTATTACAAAAGAGTCAAAAAGTTAAAAAAATTATAATGTTTATATAAAGTAAAAACATTACAGTAAGCTAAGGTTAATTTATTTTTGAAGAAAAAATTTTTAAATAAATTTACTGTAGGCTAAGTATAAAGTATTTATAAAGTCTACAGTAGTGTATAGTAATGTCGTAGGCCTTCACATTCACTCATCACTCACTGACTCACCAACAGCAACTTTCCGTCCTGCAAGATTCATTCATGGTAAATGTCCTATATGATGTACCATTTTTTATCTTTTATACTGTATTTTTACTGTACCTTTTCTATGTTTAGATAAACAAAAACTTATCATTGTGTTACAACTGCCTACAGTATTCAGTATGGTAATATGCTATACAGTTTTATAGCCTAGAAGCAATAAGCTATTCCATATAGCCCAGATGTGGAATAAATATACCATCTAGGTTTGTGTAAGTGCACTCTATGATGTTCATACAATGACGAAATCACCTTATGACACATTTCTCAGAACATATCCCTGTAGTTAGCTGATGCATGATATTGTATTAAAACTCAGAAATTTCATTTATAAAAAGGCACCATAGAGAGTTAAAAGACAAGTCACAGCATGGAAGAAGACATTTGCAAAACCTATAACTGATAAAGGATAAATATCCAGAATATATAAAGAATTGCTATAAAACATTGAGAATGAAAGCAATAACTCAGAAAAAGTTGGTTAAAAATGTAGACAGGTACTACAGAAAAGAGAAAACCAGAATGGCCAACAAACACATGAAAAATTGCTCAACTTCAGTAGTAAATGCAAGTTATGATCACAAAGACATAGCATTACACAGCCACCAGATGGGGAAAAACTAAAAAGACTGACAAAGCAAGTGTTGATGAGGATGTGAAGCAATGAAGGGAATTTCTAGTGGAAAAGAAATTAGTACAATTGCTTAGGAAAAAACATTTGACCTTATTTAATAAAGTTGAACAAATACCTATCCTATGCCCTAGCAATTCCAATCCTAAGTATATACTCTGAAGCTTATATACATGTATACTAAAATTATATGGCAACGATGTTCTTAACAGCATTGTTTAAAATAGCCACAATATGTGGAAAAAACCCAAATGTCCGTATGTGGCAGAATGAATAAAATATGGTATATTGATACACTGGAATATTATATGAAAGTGCTAATAACTGAATTATAGCTATATCTAAATCTCCCAAATACAATTTTGATCCAAAGAATCAAGACACAAAAGGACACATTACCACCACCATCATTATCATTAACTGTCTATAACATCATCATCAAATTAGTCACTACTTAGTTACCTCTTCTGAATTAATGTCAGCCTTTATCTCCATTTAGCCCATCAAATTATATCAAAGTGAACATGTGCCAATACAATACAGAATTTCATGAAGTGATGTGAAAGAATTGTTTAATCAATCACAATGACATGGAAGAATCCAACAAAGTCAGATCAAGTAAAAAATAGATAACTGATCATTATAAGTGCTTTAAAAGAAATTGATTTGATGTCAAAGAATCAAAGGAGTCCCTTTTTTTTTTTTTGAGACAGAGTCTCACGTTGTTGCCCTGGCTAGAGTGAGTGCCGTGGCCAGCCTAGGTCACAGCAACCTCAGACTCCCGGGCTCAAGCAATCCTACTGCCTCAGCCTCCCAAGTAGCTGGGACTACAGGCATGTGCCACCATGCCCGGCTAATTTTTTCTATATATTTTTAACTGTCCAATTTCTTTCTATTTTTGGTAGAGACGGGGTCTCGCTCTTGCTCAGGCTGGTCTCGAACTCCTGAGCTCAAACAATCCGCCCGCCTCGGCCTCCCAGAGAGCTAGGATTACAGGCGTGAGCTACCGCGCCCGGCCAAAGGAGTCCCTTTGGAA
>CAUYSK010078571.1:0-42158 GCA_963575035.1 Avahi laniger | reverse complement strand
AATGCCGTTTCTCCACCCGGCTATTTCGGCTGAGGAATGTGCTGTTTGTGTCTCAAGCAGAAAACCAAAAACCCCCATTATGGTTAGCTGTCCTGCGGCTGCGAGCAGCCACTCATTTATTTAGGTTTCTCCGCGTCTATATTTGTCAGCGAATGACAAGATGAACTTGGAGGGCAGGGGTTGGAGGGGACCAGGGCCTCTTTGGGGAGTCCGGGGCGTCATCTCAGGCCTCCCTTCTGTGCGACCTCTCCTCCAGGGGAGCCGGCCTTTCTGCTCCCCTCGCCCCACCCTGGGCTGCCCCCCAGCCAGCCCTGTCCTCTCTCTCGCTACCTGCCCCCGCTCCGTTGCAGTCTCCCCCGCAGTGCATGCGCAGAGCAGCATGGGTGCGCTTAGGGTGAAGGGTCTAGAACAACACTGTCCGGTTCAAATCTTAGCTCAGCCGGCCACTGGCTGGGCAGCCTCAGATGAGTTACTTACCTTCTTGGTGTTGCTCTCCCCTCATCCATGAAATGGAAGGACTGTCCTTTTTCCCTGATCATAAGACACACATTTCACACTCTGACGCTGGTCTTGCCATCAATGGCTTGGCGTTGTTTAAGTGGCCACATTGATGTATTAAGGGCACATCAAATAATGGTGTGGTTTATAATCGATGATGGTGAGGAGTCTATGAAATGTGCCCCATAGTACTACAACAGATGGCGCATTCAAATTATGATCATCTGAGGAGGTTTTAATAGGGGAGCACCAGGGTGTGGTCGGGTGTAGGGAAACCACAGGCAATGGTACTAGGGTACCTGGGCCCGGCAAGGGAGGGGCTGCTATGACTCCAGGCCCCAGGAGGAGGAGATGGGAGGGGTTACCAGCACCTTGAAGGAGACAGTTGGAAGAGAGGACCAGCTCCGGAGCAATGACCTTCAGTGGAAGGACACAGCCAGCCCAAGGTCACAGCCCATGGAGCCCAGGGCTCCACCACCTACTAGTCATGTGACCTTGGGCAAGTTACTTAACTCATCTGAACCTCAGTTTACTCATCTGCAAAGTGGGCATGATAATGGTTCCTACCTCATAGAATTGTTGTAGGTTTACATAAGTAAAGACACACATCCAGAGTCTAAAACACTGCCCGTGTGACTGCTTGTAAACACCATCGTCACTCCAGTAACGCTTCCTGGACATCTCCTTCTGCCTGGTATTCCAAGCTGCTTTTGTTCTAATCCTAACTCTAAGACTAACTCTCTACCCTCCTGTCTGTTCTGTGAACTACCCAGAATCCCTTCAATAAATTCATTTTTTTTTTTTTTTTTTTTTTGCTTGAGTTAGCCCGACTTGATTCCTGTTGCTTGCCACCAGAAAACCCTAACCCTAAGGTGACACAGGATCCTAATGATACGAGATCGGGTCGCTGCCCCAGCACACGTCAGTGATGATGTAGGCTTGGCCTACCGCTGAATGCCAGACCCCCTACCCACCCCACCTAGCCCATGAGACTAGACCCCAGATGGCAAGCAACCATGGAGATTCTCTGATGGAAGTGGGTGTAAATGGTCAGCAGTCCTGTTCCTTCCTCTGTTCCCTCCTTCTTTTCCCTCCTGCACCCCCCACCTCAGCCCTAGCCTTGGATCTTCTAGAGCACTGGTTACCCATCCAGTGTGTCCACAGCCCACTTGGGCCAAACCAAAGCCCCGAGACGGTCTATCTCTCCCTGCCCGACTGCCAGAAGGAAGGAGAAGGCGGTGATAAGAGCCCCACGGAAGCACTCGAGGAAGCTTCACGTACAGACATAAGAGCCCGGATGATTCACGACCAAACTGCGACACCTCCATGTTCCAGAGTCTAGTAGTTATTGGAAAATGATAGGCCCCACACTCCGTTGGTGCAAATATGCATCTCTACATGCTGTGGGGTTAACCAGCAACCCACCGCAAGCTGAAGTGATGATGAGGGAACCAAACCAACAGCGATTCATAATTAAAATGTAAGAATAGCAGCGACTGAAAACCAAGACCAGCCCGAGGCAGCCCTGAAGCTACCGTGGTCTTGAAAGATCCTGCCCAGACATCTCGCCTCTGACGTCGCTGCGTGTGGGAACATGTGGGAACGCTTTGCCATGTTGCCAGGGGTTGCATGGCATCCTAACTTCTTAGCCAGATGCTGAATCGAGGCTTCAGGAAACTCTCGCAACGTGCTAATTTTCATTTATAAATACCAGACTTTAGTGGCCCTTGGTGACTCACTGGGTTTATTAGTGAGTGGTTGTTTGTCCATAGAACTGTGGATCATTTGCTGCAGAGAAACTCCTGGCTTGGGAAATCACTGTTTCTCGAGCCTTACATTTTAGGGAGAAGAGTCATCAAGTAGGAGTCGAAAGACCGGGGCTGCAGACCAAGTGCTCTACAGCACGCACCCCGAAGTCTCACAGAAGATCACGCTGGCCTGTCGTATGAGCTGTAGCAGGCTGACTTAGCTGCCGGGAACAGAGAACTAACTCAAGGGGGTCACAGGAGTTTTTCATGGCACCGTAGTGGGCATTTCACAGAAGGGGCCGCGGCCAGCTTGTTCAACAGGGCACTGGTGTTTTCGAGCAACCCGCTCTCTCTGTCCGATCTGCCTTCCTTGGCGTGGCCTCCTCCCCAGCGTGTGAGTCGGAGAAGCAAATGCGTAAGGATGTTGTCAGGGAACCGCCCTGAAGGGAAGCCGGGGAGAGAGCTGGGTGAAAATGCAGTGTGAGCTCAACCCTGACGCGGGTGGGGTGGCGGCGGAGGTTGGGGGGCGCCCCGGACCACAGTGCACTTCCGCAGAAGGTTCAACAGGGCTTTCGGGGAGTCCTCCAGACAAAGTCACCAAAGTCACCGCCGCTGGGTGAGTCCCATGTCTCCCTGGCACCAGCCTGCCTCAGTGTCCCTGGCACGCTTGTTCACTGGCTAGGAGAGGTGGCCTGAGCGTAAGGTGGGGATGGAGGTCAGGGGGTGGCGGCCGCAGCTCTGGTCACTTCTGGTCCCTCCGGCTAGAGGTCTGCAGGGGAGAGCCCCGCCGAGCCTCCGAGGTGGGGCCTTTCTCATGGCGTTGGTGGCGGCTGTGCCCACCGAGCCCTCTCTCGGAGCTAAGTCCTCCGGGGGGTCTTCAGGCCCTTGTAACGCATCCGTTTCAGCCGCCCACGCCCCTCAGCCTCCGCGCTCCCCCTCTCGTCCGCCAGGCCGGTGCGGGCACTGCCAGCTTGCTGGGAGGCAGGCCTGTTTTTCCCTAGACTTCTAACCACCACCCCGGTGGCGAGTCTGCCCCTTCCCCCGGGGTCCTTGCCAGGGAGTTAAAGTCCCTGACCAAGACGAGCTCTCGTGTCAATGAATTCTTGTCGCTCTAGATCTGTACTCCAGCCCCCTGAACACGAACCTTAAACCCAGTTCCGGGCTCACTGCCAGGCTGCTGCCTGTGCCACGGCGCACCACTAATTCTTCTGTTTCCTTCGGCGCCCGTCCCTTCCCTTCCATACCAGCTCAGTGGTGACGCTCGGATGTAACCTCAGTCGTCAGCCTGGCAGCGGGAGGGAAGGTGGGGACAGCTCCCCAGGGTAGAGGCTTCTGCAGCATCTCCCAGCACAGAGGAAGTGGCAACTCTTAGCAGGGAGAGAAGGCCACCCCTGCAAGCCCCGAGGGCCCAAGGGAGGTGTAAAATCCACCTTCTCGGGGGCAGCCGTTCGGATGTCCCCACTCAGTATTTCAGGATCTGAGATTTTCCCAACCAGGGCCTTGGCCTGTGTGCAGCTGAACTGCCCTGGCCAATCAGCCGCACATCTCTGGAGCTGCGCAGCTCTAACCACTGGGTCGTCTGCCCTTTGCTCAGCTGTGTCCGCCCTTCCTGGGCAGATGGTAAGGGCCTCTTTGTGGACTGCCACCAAGGCACTCTGGCTCTACTTACTGCCCCTGAACACCCCCCATCTCTTGTTTTCCATCTGCAGGGCTGCAGGGGTCAAAACAGCTTAGCACCAAGTGGCAGCTCCACTGTCTCCCTAGGCATTGTTTGCCCCTCGTTGCTCAAACGCCTGCCCCATCGAGCTTGCCAAGGCCCTCCCCTCCACCAGGACACTTCCCCAGGTCATCCCTGGTGACATCTTCAGCGGCTGAGCCACCACTTTGTGTCAGGAACTGTCTGTGCCCCACCTACCACCCAAGCTGGCATCTGCTTCTCCTGCCACGTGCTGGGCGAGCCATTCCCAAATCCTCGTCTTCCCACCTGCTTCCTCAGGCCATTCCTGGTGCCACTGGAGCTAGTCTCCGAAAGGCAGATGCAGGGAAAGGGGAGAGGGAAGGAAAGTTGGGTGGAAGTGTCCCAGGCTGCCGTGCAGGCTAAGCCGGTTGAACGAGGCCATCACGCAGTCCTCGGAGGAAGGGGCCTGACGTGGCATCTCTGCCACACACGGGCTGGGGGCAGCCAGTGTGAAGTGTGACTTTGGCACAAACGTGGCCATGGATTTCAGAGCCCCCGGGGCCCTTGGTCACTGAACTCTCTTTAGTTGGAGGTCTGTGAGGCCCATTCTCAGGGCCAGCACACTGAGGCTGGGTCCCCTCATCTTCTCACACGGCAGTAGCATCGGTCGAGGCTCCTTGCTTCCTTGCCCGAGTTTTTCAGGATACAGAGAAATAGAAATTTCCCTCTCAGTACAGGCCTTCTTTGACCTCAATGGACCGAGTTAGGACATACGCCCAGCTCTAGAGCTACAAGAATCCCACAGAATTCCCTGAGCCGTGTAGCTCAGCTGGGTTGGGGTCACTCCTGGGTTTGGCAATGTGACGGGTGAGTATCTGGACAAGACCTGCACTGCGGGAGGAAGGGAAAGGCAATGGGGGCTGGGAAGATAACGATGGCGTCCACTACAGAAGGGACCTTAGGCAGAATAAAACCCCTTCTTCTTACAGGGGTGCAGAGATCTAGAGTGAAGGCAGGAATAGACGTGAGCACTGGGGAAGAGGCAGGACTGCGACTCGTATCAGGCCCCTCCCAGGATGGGTTACACAACCGTCCAGCCCTGGGAGCCCTGCAGTGCCCACGGCTGAGCTTGGCCGGGGGACTCGGGCCCTGCCCCCCACTGAGCTGGCCTGGCATGAGCCCTCCATTCTCAGAGTCCTCAGCTTTGTTTATGGTCAGTTTTATTTTGGTTTTCTCAGCCCCATCTGGGGTCTGGCCACTTCTCCCTGGAACGCCGAAGCGGCACCCAGGAGTGAACTCACAGCCAACCCCGGAGAGATATTTTTAGAGCAATTAAATGCAGCAATAACTCCTCACTTTCTCTTAAGGCTCATTTCCTATTTCCCTCTTAAAAGGAATAAAAATCCATCCTGGACGGCTGCCCGACACCCTCTTTGGGGAAGGAGGTGGGACCGGACACCGGGCTGCGCTGGCCAAGGTCAGGTGGGGTTTGCCTGTGAATCCTCCGTGACGCTGGTCTGGCGGGGCGGCCACCCCTGGCCCGGCCAGCTCTCGGGAGGAACGTCTGGGGTCCTTCTGCTGTGGCCTGAGCGCCAGGATTGCTCAGCAAATGGGGGTCAGAGGGCCGACCCTCCTGGCGGGGCTCAGAAGGCAGCACCATCACCATCTTATACACCCCCCAAGTCACCCCCAAATCACTCCTGTAGCCCTGCCAGAAATTCTGGCTGTTTCTCTAATTGGGTAGGCAGAGGGCTAATTCTATCCTCAGACAATTGTTCTTGTGGGTTCTCTCTCTGCAGGCCGCCCCCTTTGAAACAGAAATACCCGCAGGAAGGAAGATCCGCAGACTGTTTCTTCACGTGTCCCTGTGCCTTAGTTGGGCAGATGTCAAACCTGGGCTCGGAGGTGTGGGTTTGAATCCTGAATCTGCCACTTTTAAGAGATAAGTGATCTTTTTGAAAAAAATGTTTTTAACTTTTTATTTGGAGACAATTTTATACTAACAGAAAATTTGCAAGAATAGTACAAAGAGCATCGATATGCTCTTTACCCAGATTCACTACTTGTTAATATATGTTTAAAATAAATTTGATTGTGTGTATTTATGGTATACTACATGATGTTATGAGATATATATAGACAGTAAAATGGTTACTATCGTGAAGCAAATTAATGTACCCATCATCTTACGTAGTTACCTGTTTTTTTGTGGCAAGAGCAGCTGCAATCTAGTCATTCTGCAAAAATTCTGAATATAATACACTGTTATTAACCAAACTACCCATGTTGCATATTGAATTTCTAGACTTGCTCATCCTGTGTATCTGCTACTTTGTGTTCTTTGACCCACATCTGCCATTTCTTCCCCGCATCCAACCCCTGGTAACCACTGTTTATTCTCTATCTCGGTATATTTCACTTTTGTTTTTTTAAGATTCCACATGTAAGTGAGACCACACAGTGAATGTCTTTCTGTGTCTGGCTTATTTAACTTAATGTCCTCCACCTTGTGGCAAACGGCAGGATCGCTTCCTTTTTAAAGGCTCGATGACATTCCTATGTGTGTGTATGGGTGTGTGTATGTGTGTGTGTGTGTGTGTGTGTGTGTATTTTAAATATATATATCTCTCACAGTTTCATTATCCATTCATCCATCGGCAGGCACCTAGGTAATTTCCATGTCTTGGCTATTGTGAATAATGCTTCAGTGTACACGGAAGTACAGGTACCTTTACAAGGTGATGATTTCACTTCCTTTGGATGTAATGCACACCCAGTTCTGTTTTTAATTTCTTTAGGAACCTCCACACTGTTTTCCATAATGGCTACGCTAATCTACATTCCCACCAACAGTGTACAAGAGTTCCCTTTTCTCGACACCCTTGCCAACAGTTGTCATTGCTTGTCCTAAACACAAGACCTGAGATCACAAAACTCCTAGAAGAAAACAAAGAGGGAAAGCTTCTTGACATTGGAGTTGGCAATGATTTTTTTTTCTTTTTTTTTTTTTTTTTGAGACAGAGTCTCACTGTGTTGCCCAGGCTAGAGTGCCGTGGCATCATCCTAGCTCACAGCAACCTCAAACTCCTGGATTCAAGCAATCCTCTGCTTCAGCCTCCTGAGTAGCTGGGACCACGGGCATGCGCCACCATGCCCGGCTAATTTTTTCTATGTATTTTTAGTTGTCTAATTAATTTCTTTCCATTCTTGGTAGAGACGGGGTCTCGCTCTTGCTCAGGCTGGTTTCAAACTCCTGAGCTCAAACGATCCGCCCGCCTCAGCCTCCCAGAGAGCCAGGACTACAGGCGTGAGCCACCACGCCCGGCTGGCAGTGATTTTTGGATATCACACCAAAAGCTCAGGCTACAAAAGCACAAATAAATAAATGGGATTGCATCAAACTGAAAAGCTTCTGTACAGCAAAGGAAATAATCAACAAAATGAAAAAGCAGCCTTTGGATTAGGAAAAAATGTTTGCAAACCCTATCTCCGATAAGGGGTTAATATCCAAAATTTAGAAAGAAATCATACAACTCAATAGCAAGGAAACATATAACCCAATTTTTAAATGGTCAAAGGACTTTAACAGAAGTTTCTCCAAATAAGATTAGAAATGACCAACAGGTATATGAAGAGATGCTCAACATCACTAGGTCATCAAGGAAATGCGAATCAAATCTGCTAGGAGCTATCACCTCACATGCACTAGGATGGTTATTATCAAACAAACAAACAATAATAAGCTGAGTGATCCCCAGCAGATCACCTGCCTTCTCTGGGACTCAGTCCCCTTCCAGATCCCCAGGGAAGTTGCCTTATGTCCTCTGTAGGACCTCCCCCTGAGACTTCTTGTGCAGATCAAATTAACGGTTCTAAAAAGTGCTTTGGAATCTGTGAAGTTGTATTGATCACGTTAGGTAAGGCTGAAAATAACTCTAGAAAATAACCTAGTAAATATAAAATAATCTTGAAAATATTCTAGGAAATAATAAATCCTAGACCGATAATCTAGAAAATAATCCAGGGACTACAAAATGAAACCATTTGTCGTGGGCTTTGCCAAATACAATTTTTTTAAAAAAAGCATCACTAGGAAAACGAAATGAAAAGCACCCAAACTTGTCTGAATCCCACTTAATGACATGAGACCATTGATCAAGCACTTGAAGGCAGTGGCAATATCCAGTTGCTGTGGGTTCTTGCTAAGCGCTACTCTCCATTTCTGCACTTGCTCTCATGGTGGGCCAAGCACTAAGGTTCTGGCCCGAATGCACTTGAGCAACACTGCTCTACACAAGCTCTTGGTGGGCAAAGCCTGCACTTCCCTAACAGGGGATACGTGGAAATACCCAGATCGACAGCCTTCAGTATGGGAAACACAGGACCCCGGAGAAGGCTGGCTAATCAATAATGGAGACTTGGCCAAGAATCATGCAAAGGAAAATCCCTCCAAGCCATTAGTGACATGTTCACCCCCAAGTCAAAGACCTGCCCCTTGCCCAACTTCCAGATTCGACGTCTCTCCCTCTACCACCCTACACCCACCTTGCAGAGCCAGTCATTCACGTTTACGGCTTTTGCCTTCTCAAGTCTATATTAATTAAGGAGCAGGCTCAAGATAGGAGAGCCAAGTGTCTTGTTTCATAAAGGAGATAATGTTAGAGATTTTAATTTACAAGGAGAGCGGAGACCAGGGGTCTGTCTGCAGCAGAAAGAGCCACAGAAAGCTTCTTAGTTTCTGAATCTGATATCTCAAGACTCTCTGAGTTGCCATAAATTCTGATAAAATGTCTTCCCAGCGGCAAAAGATAATTTTTATAAGCTTTTGGAAGGGACTAATAAAGCAGTAATCTACCGTCTTCCATTATTTAAAGACCTGGCTCGAGGGATGTGATTTGTAAGGGTTTTTATATATAAATATATAGACATATATTAATTATATGTCTCAATCCATCACCCTCCGTGGAAAGGGAGTGTGGCAGAGCTTTGGTTTCCTGGGGACTGGCCTCTTGCCTCGGCTGGAGCTGGAAAGGTCTGTCTCTGGGACTTATCCTCGCAGAGAGCTCGGTGCCTCCAGGAGAAGTGATCAAAGGTGTTAGCGCAAACACCCTTCCTCTATTCCCTGGCCCTGTGTGATAACCTTAGGGTTACAATCCATGTCTGACAAACACGATTCCGCTGTGACAAGGCCTGGTGGTGACGAGGGTGGCTTAGTCATCATCTGACAACACACAAGTGTTGGGGATTTTGCCATCTCCCCCTGGGCTGAGTATTCTAGCTCTGAGGTTATCATGCAGACACCAGCCTGAGATCCAATAACCACAAGCTTAAGCTCAGAGCCGGAGAAGGCGGCCCTTGCATCTTACTCCAAGAGCCGGGTCCCCTGCCTGGTAGACAGAGCAGATTTCAGAGGCTGTGGGATTTGTGTGGCTTACTCTGCAAGATCACTAAATGCCCCCATAAAGCATTTGTGTCTCTCCTGGGCAAATGTATTGTCCAAATCCCAGCCTACGAGCCTCCCTACCTCACTCAATCCAAGAGTCAAAGAGCTGGTTCAAGATGCTCCTTAAAGGGGCAGAGGTTAGCCCTCTGAATCTGCCACCTCTCCCGGTGTCCTCTCACATTCTGAACCTGGCCACGGGGACCCGACACCAGCAGGGGACCAGTGAGAGTGCTGGCGTTTCATCCGTGAACGCTCCTCCTCTGACCTTGTGGGGTTTGACCTCCGGGGTATAAGTGAAAAAACCGAAGCTTGGATTTCTGAGGTCCAAATGCACAGCTCTGAAGTTAGAGCCAGGATTCAAACCCAGGGCTGGCTGAGCCCGCAGCCTTCCACGGTTTGCCATAGCTGTGCCAGGGGAGGGGGCGTGGAAAGAAAGCTGCTGTATGGAAATTGCCCACACAAGTGGAGGCAGGGACAGAAGACCCCCTGGAGGTTCCGCAAAGCCACCGTCAGAGAGCCAATGGCAATAGAAGGCCGAATGAACGGGAAAGAATGTCCGGCCACAGATTCCAAAGCGAGAGGTCTCCTCAGCCCCATAGGAGAGGACCCCCCTCCACAGACCACCTACTGCCTTTGTCTAAGCCCAGACGGGACCAAGGAATATTCTGGGCCTGGGACAGGCAATGTGGCTGGACCTGGACCTGGCCTCAATCTCAGGGCCTGGCAGTTTATCTCTGCAGCTGCTGTGCAGGGCACATTTTAAAGTCTCGGGGCTCAGGTATAAAGAAACGCTTTGAGGGACGTTACAGTCTCTGAGTAAGAGGACAGAAGGGAGGAAAGAAGGGCACAGTCACAGACCCCAGCAGAGGCTGGCTTCCCATGATGCCCAGATCCCTCCCGAGAAGCTCGTGTGCTGAGGTCATGGGCAGCAGCTTCCTCTCAACTCATGAACTTCCGGGTTTCCTAAAAGTCGTCCGCCACCTTCCCAACGCTTTCTTCCATCACTCCCACCCCACCACATTGAACCATTTCCCAATTCCCTGAATTATTAAATACAATCCTTCCTCCTGGAACTACCCTCTATAGATCGATAGTCATACCTGCTGCACGTTTACCAGGTAGCTGGGGGCCTCAGGGCTGTCTGCTCCTCCTGCTTGGTCACAGGTCTCCCTGCCTACAAGGGACTTTCACGGCCACCACTGATCTCATCAGCAAGCCCTGCGAGGTAGGGATGCCCCCATACAGCAGGCTGGAAGTGTGGGTCTCTGGGACACGATGGACTGGAACCAAAGGCTTAGACCCTGTCTTGGTCAGCCCAGGCTGCCATCACGAAATGCCACAAGCCGAGTGGCTTAAACACGGGAAACTTATGTTTTCTCAGTTCTGGAGGCTGGAAGTCCAAGATTAAAGTCCAGCATGGTCGGTTTCTGGCAAGGGCTCTCTTCCTGGCTTGTGGATGGCCACCTTCTTGCTGTATCCTCACGTGACCTTCCCTTAGATTGTGCTGGAGGAGAGAGAGACAGAGGCAGAGAGGGTCCAAGGGCTCTCTGGTGTCTCTTCTTATAAGGACACCAAACCTATCAGTCCAGGGCCCTTAGGACCTCATCTAACCTTGGTTTAACCTTAATGACTTCCTTGGAGGCCCCATCTCCAAATACAGACCCCTAGCCCCGTGCTGGTTCTATCACACTGGGAAACCGAGTACGGCAGGAGGCACCTGAGGAGGGCGGAGAGAGAAGGGAAAAGAACAGGCTGAAGGTCTTTGCCTAATCTCAGCCCAAGTCAAACACTCCCGCTGCTTCCCCGAGCCTCGAAGCAGACGCCCTTCTGACATACCGAATCTACGGAGGTCGCACGTGGGCAACCCGCGACGGCTTTTGCCTAGTTTGCATAATACCTCTTAGAAATTAAAATTTGTCATCAATATTTAAAGATCGGGAGACTGCCCATAAAAACCTGGCTTTCTGACTTCTCTTACAAAATCAGAAGGTCCTGCCTCGCTGGGGCTGCATGTCTACCTAGCAACCATCGGCTGGAATTCAGAAGCGGCCCCTTCGGATGGGACATCTGACCTGTTCCCAAGCTCACCCCGTCCTCGTCATTGGCCCTGGACCTTCCTGGCTCCTTCTGGGCACACGTTTGCCCCGTGGGTCTGAGGAAGACTGGGGCGCCGTGGAGCATCCCAGCCCCCGCGAGCCTCTTTGCAGAGGCTACGGCGCAGCGTGGGTCCTCTTTGATTCCAGAGCTGCCCATCCAGCACCCAGCTGCTCCTTCCTCCATGACAATATTGCATAATTCACATGAAAGCCGATTAATACACAGTCAAGGAAACCCAGACACTTGATATGACTTCTAAGAGCCTCTTTATTTGTATGAAAAAAGGAATCATCCCAAAATACTCACTTCTCCTCCCCTTTGGGGTTTGAAGATCGTCCCCCAAGACCCTGTCCCACCGACCATTTGGACAATGACCAGAGAATCCTGTAGGCTGAAGGCAGGCGGCTTCCTGGGCACCCCATGCTGGCTGCAGACTCCCCAAGGCTTCCATGTGAAGGCCCGTTCTTGGCGTTTATTTATTATTAAAAACTCAAGTCTTGAGCTCTGAATCCTTTGCTGTTTTTTGGCTCTTGCCTGAAGTCTCTCCCATAACCCAGCTCCTCTGATCATTGTGTCTGGAAGTTTCCTCTCTTGGCCCAGGAGGAAACAAGCTTCTATTCCATTGTGCTGCTCAACCCCGGACAAAAGTGAGGGGAGGAGATGGTCGCGGACTCCACGTCTGCCCACTGGGCTCCCTGCTCCTTTGCTATGTGACCTTTGGCAAGGTGCTCTACCTCTCTGGGTCTTTGACCCTTTTGCTGTAGAGTAGGGGCTTGCTGTGCCTCCAAGAAAATATATTGTGATTCTGGATGGGGGAAAAATCCTCGAGAAAAATAAAAGGATACATAAAAGTAATTAACAATGGTGAATCAGGGATGTGAAGGGAATACACAGCGCACCCAAACGGGGTAACGGAGGCGAGGTTCATAGAGAGACTATTTCCAAAGGCATGGGCAGGTTTGGGGAGCTGGCAAGGGGTGGGGCAGCACCTCGGGGTCATCCAGGGAGGTGTAAGCAAAGGAGTATTTGTCACAGATGCAGGAGTGGGTCTGCGCAGAGGGCCGCTGTCAGTACGGGGTGTGGCCGAGGCCTGGCACCCCAGGCAGCAGGAGCTGCTTCCCCTCACACCCTTCACGGTCCTGATGGAGCCTTTTGTTGGCCAAATCCGACCAGAAGCAAGAGGGCCAGGGAGCCCCTGGCCGCTGTCCGCAGACACCATTCTCTCCAGCCGGAGATCGGGCGTGGGGGGTGGAGATCGGGCGTGGGGGGCGGAGATCGGGCGTGGAGGGTGGAGATCGGGCGTGGAGGGGTGGAGGGCGGAGATCGGGCGTGGAGGGTGGAGATCGGGTGTGGAGGGGCAAATGCAGACATCTGGAACCACCTGGAGCAAACACCGCCAGTCCCTGTGCTTTTAAACTGCAGCGGACACCACGGCGATGCTTTGTACCCCCGTCCCACTGGAGCCTCTCACCAGCCCCAGGCGGTGGGGATCTGTTATGCCCATTTTATAGATGGGAAGACTGCAGCCTCGGCAGGCTCCTTGACACGCCCAGATCACTAGCCGGTGACCCGGCAGGCAGGAGCTGAACCCAGGACCCTGGCTTCCTTGAGCACGTTGCGGCGTGGCCTCTCGCGGAGAGAGACGGGGAGATACGCTGCATCGTCATTCTAGGTCACGGCGTGAGGCTGACACTTTCTGCGTTGCTTGGTATTCAAGGATAAGGCCCTGGGCTCGGCACCCTGGATATGTGCTGCGTTAGCCTCAAGGGGCTAAGAACGTCATCGCGAGCTCCGGGATGGCAGGAGGCACGGCCAGGAATGCAGGCCTGCGAGGGGGAAGGGAAGCGCTGGCCGCTGGAGCAGAACGTGAGGCTCAGAGGCTGTTGAGCTCTGGGGAGGGAGGAGACAGCCAGCCCCAGGTGGCCCCAGGTGACGCCAGGGCTTGGAGACTTGGGCTGACAACAGCGAAGGGTCCAGGGATCGCCCGTGTGGATTTGGGGCAGTGCGGGAGGAAGCCGGCCTTTGGTGGTGCCCGTGGAACACGCACCTGGACATGTCCACCTGTGGGACCCTGCGGGGCTTCGAGCAGTAATTTCTATCTCCCATGGAACTAAAGACGCAGGCCTGCCTTCCCTTATTTTTCATCGCCTATGGACTAATAGAGAGGGCCTCGGGAGGGTGAAACCCAAATAGAGAAAGAGCCATGTCCCTATCACTACATGGAAGTCTTCTATCTGCCAGGAACTCCTGCCTTAAACTAATAACGCGAGTGAGAAAATAAACTTCCACTGCACACGCCTCTGACGTTTCAGTGTGTGTTGGTTACAGCGGCTAGAATGAACTCACCAAGGTAGAGTTTTTGCATGAAACAAACAAAAGAACGCTCTGCAAAATGGGAAGCTTAGCACTTCCTCCAAGGGGAACCCCCAGTCTTCTAAAAACAGCTCCACTGAGCAAGACAGAACCCCATCTTCCTCTAAATGAGGCTTGTCTCTAGCCAGGCTGAGGACAGGCTGGGAAGGCATTTAGACCCCAGAGCGGGGCGCCCAGGAGGTAAGCTTCTCTGAGGGGTCTGTGCAGTTGGGCCCCCTGTTCTCCAGGGACCCAGAGGTGGCTCTATAACTTGCCCAACAGGCTCTAGGGTGCAGTGTCGGTCAGCTGGTGGGAAATTTATGTCCAGTGCCCTCATTCTCTTATTGCATATTGATTGAAACAGCTCTTATGCGGCCAAAAGTCTCCAAGGGCAAGATTTTCCCCCCAAAATGAAGCCATTTTCCGTTCAGTAATTTAGACCCATCATGCTTCCTCCCGCCCCACGGCCGGCCCCACCACCGTGCTCCCAGGACAAAGCCCCAGAAGAACCACTGGGGTGGCAGCCAGGGTTTCCAAGCCATGGCCTGATTCAGTGCTATTTGATATTCCTGCAAACCCAGGACCCACACGATGTGCTGGGACAATGTTTGTTTGGACATCCCATTTCCGCCCCTTTTGTGTTGCAAGCCTGGACCCAAATGAAATGCATGTCTTTTCTGCAAATCTGGACTTTGCAAGCGTTCAAGGGAAGACAGCTTGAAACCACAGAGACACTCTGTAGTCTCTCTATGCATGACATGGGCGTGCTGGTACATGGCCTGGCCACCTCCAAGTGTAGTTAAGAAATAGTGTGGGAAATGTCTTTGTCAGTTAGAAATGCCTCCAGCTTCAAGGAACAGAAAGACCTGCTACTGTGACCTAACTTAATAGGGGTTTACCTCCCATAACAAGATACCTAGAGGGTGATACTTTGGAGTATTGGTTCAGCTACTCAATTATATGATCAAGGTCTAATGACTGTTTCATCTTTCAGTTCCACCATTCTTAGCATGTTGACTTTGGACTGCACGTTTTTGCCTCCTTGTCCTAAAATGGCTGCTGGCTGTTTAGTCCTCACATCTGCATCCAAGGCAGAAAAAAGGGGGATCAAGGCGTAAGCTTTCTCCTAAGGGGGCTTCATCTTTGTACTTAGTAAGATAAGCCATCCTTAGCAGATTGCTCCTTAGCTATCGGTGACTGGAACTGGATTAGCAGGCAGGAAGAGGGCACGAGTGATGGCTTTGGATAGGGAACAGGTAGATGTTGCCACAAAATCACAGACTAAGCAGCAAAATGAGCTTAGTTCTAGCCCTAGTTCTGCAATGAAGGAGACTATATGTCTTTGGGTTCTCTTCCTACCTCCTTGGGGCCTCAGTTAAGCTTTTATACCAGAAGGGACTTGAGCGCAGTGATTTTCAAGGATATTCCCTTGACGTCTGTGGCTCTGTGGCTACGGCCTGAAAGTGGCGACTCCACTGTGGCATCCGCGGCGGAGGAAGCCCATCAAGTGTCAGTGGAGAAGGCTGGGCCCGCCCTTCTGCACATGCCTCCTGCTAACTACAGTGGCAGATCCGTCCGCCCAGGGTTCTCCCTCCGGGATCATCTCGACGTTGAACCCGAGAGTGTGCAGGGGGCTGCCCGAGACAGAAGAGGAAGCACGTGTGCGGGCCCTGAAGTTCTGGATTCTCGTCCTAGTGATGCTTTTGGCTTGCCGCGTGATCTTGGGCCAGTTCGGCCCTCTCTGTGTCTCAGTTTCCCCATTTGTTCAGGGACGGGGCTGGACAAGAGGACCTGAGCCGGCCTTCCCAGCTCTCGTCTGCATCCGAGAGGGCCGAGGAGGAGCACGGACGGGAGAGCTGAGGTCTGGTCTCCCGGGTCCGTTGAAGCCCTGGAAGCTGTGGGGGGTCAGGACTGCCATGGAGGAGCAGGGGCTCCCCTTCATGAGCCGGGATGACAGTTGCTAGTTCCAGCCGGGACGGCACACTGGGGTTCCCAGAGCCTCGGGGAGCCGGGGGCCGATCCTCTCGTTACTTTTAATCCTGGCTCAGTCCGTGTTTCGCAGACGTCTCCCAGCATGGCCTGGAGACGACCCTGCTCTCCCAACCTAGGGTTCAAGGATTCATTCTGTGAGTACTTGGCAATGACCCAGCTCCCTGTATTTCTCCCATTCCTCCCTTCGCCCTTTCCTCTCTTTCCCCGTTCCCTGCTTTCTCTCCTCCTCCCTCCTTCCTCCCTCCCTCCCTTCCTTCCATAAAAATGTATTGAGCACCTACTGTGTGCCAGATGCTGAAGGTATAACAGTGAACAAGGCTGAGACAGTTCCTGCCTAGTGGAGGTGACATTAATGAGAAGACAGTCATCGAATCGATGTTTAATATGTGTGTGTTGGAGGCTAAAAGGGGGAGGCAGAAAGAGCAATGACAGAATAGATAAGAACTAACCAACAAAGCCAAGGAGAAGGAACACAAGGAAGGCTTCCTGGAGGAAGTGGCATCAAAGCTGAAACCTAAAGGGTAAGGTAGTCGAATGTTCCAGCAAAAAGAACTGCATATCGAAAGCCTCTTAGAGTCAAGAGAGAACAGGGGAAGTTTGGGAGAGCTACGAGCAGTTCAGGGTGGCTGGACCGAGGGACAGGGCAGGGGCTGAGCTAACAAGCTGCCAACTCACCCTGTAGGGGCCGGAGTTTCTGCCCCAGGCCCCGGGGAAGGACCAGTTGGAATCTGCCTGCCCCTCTGCACTACCTTGTTTCCAAAGGTACAAACAAGCCCAGCCTCAAGAGAGGGAGATTTTAAAAAGTGGTGGGGGAGACATCCAGGGGAAGACGGAGGTTTGCCTTGCTGGCAGTAATGCACCAAGAGTTTTGCACGCCCTGTGGATCTAGAGCAATGCATGATGGACAGGCGTGGCACTGGCTGGTTACTGAGCTATGTGCCTGAGAGATGCAGCCCTTGGCAGCCCCAGGGTCCTGAGATTTGCTGCCTGGCTATGAGACATCTCGCTCAGCCTCTAGCCCTCACCTCAGGACGAACAGATGCCATCTCGTGGAGGACAGACACACACAGCATGGGCAGATGGAGCAATAGTTACCAGCACAGGCTCTGGAGTCAGACTGTATCAGTCAGCTACTGCCATAATAATGCTGTGTAACAACCATGACATCTCCTGATGATAAGCATCATTGTTATGGCTTGTAACAATAAGTATTAATTTAGCTAATGCCTCTGTGTGTTGGCTGCAGTAGCTCCACTGACTTTTAGCTGGGTTTGTTTGTGTATTTGTGGGTCGGCTAGAAATCAGCTGATGCAGGCTGTGGAGCTGTGGTTGCTCTACTTGAATATCTGAAAGTTTGTTCTACTTGTCCGTGATCCTCCTTGGTCCATGTTCTCATAGCAGTGGCCAGTTAGCTTGCCAGGGAATATTCTCATAAACAACAACAACAACAAAAATGGAAACATGAAACCTCTGAAGGTCTACACTCAAAATTAGCACACTGTCACTTCTGTCTCATGATCTTGGCCCAAGGAAGTCACCTACTTGAACCCAGAGTGATGGAATGGGAACTATATCCCACCCCTTTACTGGGAGGTACCGTAAAATCACATGCCAAAGGGTGAAAAACCGGGGCAAATAACACAATCTGTTCCAGATTCTTCGGAATTCTGGTTCTGCCACTTGCAAGCTGTGTGATCCTGAACAAGTTCCTTAACTTCTCTGAGCCTTCCTTTTCTTGTCTGGCTAATAATGACAGCTTACTTTCAGGTGGTCGTGAGGATTGCAGAGAAAGTAGATACGTAATAGCTCTATAAGGTTAGTTATCTTCCCACCAAGAAGTTCTACAGCGATGAGGAAACCATCCTCAGGGCAGGGCCATCTCTCAGATAGCAGAGAACATTCTAGTCCCTGATGAAATCATTGAACTGGCTGATAGCGTGACTGGAAGCCCCCAAACACTGGACTTTAGACGCACAAATTCTCTTCCTATTTAAGCCAGTGTGGTCTGTTTTTTTATTACTTGCAGCCCAAAGCTTTCCTTCTGATGTAGACTCATACTTTTAATGTTTTCACAATCTTTATTCTTAAACTTTGATTCTTTTCGGAATGAATATCTTTTGAAATATGCAGTAGTCTTTTTCGTTTCACAACAGTTTGCTTTTCTTCCATTAAATTCCAGCTAAACATATTCAATAGCTTTTATTCAAGGCAACGCACATAGTTGGAGCCCATTTTTTCACCTTGTTTCTGTTTGGATTGATCTTGCTGTCTCTTCTGTTGATCTGTCTACCCTTCCATCATTGATATGCAAGAGGAACATGCACTGATGTGAACAATGGTTATTTAGACTGATTTCTGTTCTGACTTTCATGTTTTACATTTTTTAACTTCTTATATTTTTTGAATGAACACATAACTTTTTATTTTACGAAAAAATAAAGTTATTGCAATTTTTCTTTCACAAAACCCAAACTGTTGATAAAATAAAGACAATGGTTGCCACTAATCGAGGGCCCACTGCATTCTAGAGGAATCCCTCCCGAACGTATTACCTATTGCATGACTCCAGTCTAGACTCCTTCCTCCTCCTCGTCCTTCCCTTTGGACCAAGTTTGCCTTCTCAAAAGTCTTCATCTTAATTATCTTGGGGCATTAAGACACCCCTATGAAATATCAGGTCAAAATCGGAACTGCTAGCCTCCTTTGAAGAAGGGTCAGCTGAGTCCACAGAAGCTAAGTGGCTTGGCCAAAGTCACTCTGCAAGAACAAGGGTCTCCAGTCTCCCAGCCTGGAGCTTCTTGGGTTAGCACGACCCGGATGGGAAGCCAAGAATGCCGTCTCCCCCATCCAGGACTTGTCACATCCGCTCTGTCTTCTGCTAGAATCCCATTTGAGTTTAGCCCAATCTCTGAGATTATCTAAACGAGACTCCCATTCTCACTCTCAGAGAACCTTTTATGAATAACAATCAGCATTGGGGACTTTTTTTTTAAAGTCGCTAATATTAATTTTACAGAAATAAAATCTAATTGAATTCCTTCTGGCTTTCCCCCATTAACTTAATGTTACGGACTTTTAACGGATGTCTTAATTAGACGTTCCTGTTAATGGGAATATGACTCAATTTTCAAATGAGGGCCTAAGCTGCCAATATTCCCATTTGGACTTTTAATTAAGGTGAGAAAATATTAACCAATTACACTGGGTTATTGCCTGGGCTCTTTGTAGGATGGTGAGGTCACAATAAACGAGGCCTGTGAGGGCCTAGGAGGGTAAATGAAATGGGGACTTGGGGTTGGGACGGTGGGGACAGGCAAGTCAGTCCCCAGCCACTCGGAGAAGGGGACCCAGGGCCCGGGATCAGCTGTTTCCCCACCTGGAGATGGATGTGGAAGCTGGTTTCAAATATCTACATTTCTCCCTGACATTCTTGGGTTTATGGAATATTCAATTGGCAATCAATTAGATTTGCTGCGTAGCAAAACACTCCAAAACTTAGTAGCTTTAAAAACACCTTTTCATTATTTCAAAATTCTATAGGGCAGCAATTTGGGCTGACCTTGGCTGGGCATTTCTTCTGGTCTAGGCCAGCTTTGGTTCATCTCGACGGGGCTTGTTCATGTGTCTAGTGGATCATCCGGGGCTGACGGGGGATGATGGTCTCAGCTGGGACGTCTGGGGTCACTCTGGGTTCTCTCCACGAGGTTGCTCACTCTCCAGCAGTGCAGCCCTGGCTACGGGGTCTCGAGAGCTGCAAGAGGGCAGCTCAGTGCTCGCAGGCTTTGCAAGTCTCTGCTTGTGTTGCTGCTGCTCCATCGGCCAAAGCAAGTCGCATGGAGGAAGCTACCGAAGGACCAAGATACAAGAGGCATGAACAAACGGGGCCATTTCTGCAATTAACCCACCACAGCAGGGTGGGTGAAAAGCAGGTGGATGTAGAGATGGGGTGGTCAGCCTAGGTTTGAGACAATTAGTCAGAGGCCCCAAATCCGAATGCCTGGAGGCCATTGCATAGGAATGGATGAGACAGGCCTGGCAGCAGGCACCGTGGGACCCTGGTGACCCACACCGGGACTAAAGGGATTCTGCGCTGCTCAGCCCCGTCCAATCATCGCCATACAGGACCTCCAGCCTAGGGTGGTCACCGTCTGTTTTCTCTGTCAAAGACAAATATCTATATTTTAGTATAGAGTCTCTCAATATTTAAAAGTTAGAGATAAATTAAAAGGTTTCAATCCTAGAAAGTCAGTAGAGAAATAGGGAGACACTTTAAACAGGCACTTTCCAGATGAGAAAAATCCAAATGGCTGATAGATACGTAAAGTGGTGATTGACCTCATTAATCATCAGGGAGATGCAGATTAAACCTACGACGGGACACAGTTCACATCGCAACTGCAGGTACTTCTGGTGGGACCGAAGGCTGAGGCAGGACATTGTCTGGAAGAGTCAAAGATATACATAGACCACAACCAGAAATTCCACTTCTTGGCACATACTGAGAAATGGGAGCCCATATTCACCAGGAGACATGGTCAAGAATGAGGGTCAGGTGTGGTGGCTCACGTCTGTAATCCTAGCACTCTGGGAGGCCAAGGCGGGAGGATCACTTGAACTCAGGAATTCGAGACCAGCCTGAGCAAGAGCGAGACCCCATCTCTACCAAAAAATAGAAAAAATTAGCCGAGCATGGTGGCATGCATCTGTAGTCCCAGCTACTCGGGAAGCTGAGGCAAGAGGATTGCTTGAGCCCGGGAGTTTGAGGTTGCTGTGAGCTACGATTGCACTCTATTCAGGGTGAGAGAGCGAGATCCTGTTGCAAAGACAAACAACAACAACAAAAAAGAATGAGCTCAGTGGCATTGTATTAAAGAGGCCAACGTTGGAAACAGCATCAACAATAGAACTGATGAATACATTGTTGAGCAGCAATGCAGTGGAGTCCTACAGAGCAACGGAAATGATCAGAATGTTGATCTCTGCAACAACATGGGCGACTCACAAACGTGGCACTGAATAAGAGAAGCAAGACACAAAAGAATGCGTACTCCGCCAGGTGTGGTGGCTCACACCTGAAATCCTAGCACTTTGGGAGGCCGAAGCGGGAGGATTGCTTGAGCTCAGGAGTTCGAGATCAGCCTGAGCAAGAGCGAGACCCCGTCTCTACTAAAAAAAGGAAATAAATTAACTGCCCAACTAAAAATATATATAGAAAAAATTAGCTGGGCATGGTGGTGTGTGGTTGTAGTCACAGCTACTCGGGAGGCTGAGGCAGGAGGATTGCTTGAGCTCAGGAGTTGGAGGTTGCTGTGAGCTAGGCTGACGCCACAGCACTCTAGCCCGGGCAACAGAGTGAGACTCTGTCTCAAAAAAAAAAAGAATGTGTACTGTATGATTTCACTTGCATAAAGGGCAAAAAGGAGTAAAATTAAACTAAATATTTAAATATGTGTAATGAATGATAGGAAGACTTTTATAAGAGAGGAAAACAGTATGCAGAAGTGTGGATGGTGGTTATCTCTGGGGGTAGGGAAGGGGTGGTGATTGTCTGGGGACACTCCTGGGTTGGGGTTGCCGGCAGTATTCTCTTCGATGAGTTGGGAGTTTAGGCGGGGCCTGGCTGGGCAATTCTTTTACTCCCAGTGATGTGGACTGGCGTCACTGGTGTACCAGCTGGTGACTGGGCCAGCGTGGAGGCTCCAAGGTGACTTCGCTCACGTTCTTGCTGCCGGGGCAGGAGCAGCTGGAAGACAGGGCTCCTCTGGGGTCCTCTCCCCTCTCTGGTCTCTCCAGCAGGGTTTCTGGAATTCTTACACGGTGGCGGCTCAGGCCTCCAAGGGTGAGTGTTCCCAGAGGTAGGAAGTCGAAGCAGCTGATCTTTTAAGGCCTGGACCTGGAAATTAGCAGAGTAAACTTCCACCGTATTCCATTCATCGAGGTAGTCACAGATCGGCCAGGTCCAAGAACAGGAGGCATGGAGCTCCCCTCTCCGTGGGAGACATCAAGAATCTGTGGCCATCTTTAATCTGCCACACTAATATTATTATTATTATTATTACTGCTGCTATGTATTTATTTACTTATTATAAATAACTCTTGAACAACTCAGAGGTTAGGGGCATCGACCCCCTGCACAGTTGAAAATTCACATATAAGTTTTGACACCCCAAAAACTTAACCACAAATAGCCCACTGCTGACTAGAAGGCTTGCCAATAACATAAACAGTTGATTAACGCACGTTTTGTATGTTATATACATTATACACTGTATTCTTACAATCAAATAAGCTAGGGAAAAGAAAATGTTATTAAGCAAATTAAAAGGAAGAGAAAATACATTTACTGTTTGGTAAGTGGAAGTGGATCATGATAAAATCTTCATCCTCATCATCTTCGAGTTGAGTAGGCTGAGAAGGAAGAGGAAGAGGAGGGTTTGGTCTTGCTGTCTCAGAGGTAGAAGAGGAGAAAGAAAATCCACACATAAGTGGAACCTGTGCAGTTCAAACCCCTGTTGTTCGAGGGGCGACTGTATTTATTTATTCTCACCCCACAGTTAGGAATTTGAGGAGGCGGCTCTGGAGCCAAGAGCCTCCCGTGGCACTTGCTAAAGGAGCAAGTCCTGAAATTCAGCATCTTCCTTAATCTGGGGTGGGGTCTTGTCTCCTGACCACCCCTCTGTCACTGGTCAGATGGCGGGTGATGGGCAGGTTTTGGGCAGACTTTGACCTGGAGGATTTGTCCTTTTCTTCCGCACCCACCAAGCGCCCAGAGCTCCAGGCCTAGCCCCTCCCTGCCAGGCCCCCCACATGGGAGTTCCTGGCCGGCCCTGTTCCCTGCTGCTAGAGCAACCCAAGTCAGCCTGATAGACTCTCACTGCCGAAGGCTTTGCAGCCCAGAGGAGGCTCTTCGTGACCCATTTGCACATCTGTTCCCTGTTCCTCCCCAGGATGCAACTTTTCGTTTCTTAATTTGTCTAGTAGTTTTTTTAAAGAGTGGCAGATCAATACAGAGGCCAAATGTCTACACTTTGGAGCTGGGCTATCGGGGTTCAAATTTTGGTTCTATCGACTGGCTTCTGTGGCCTCAAGCAAGAGATTTAATACCTAGTATATTAATGCCTCAGTCTCCTTGTCTGTGAAATGGAGATAACAGTGAGACACCCCTTGGCAGGGCTGTTGCAAGGATGAAATGAGTTAATATAAAGCACCAAGAATAGAACCTGCTCGTGGTAAGGGCTTTGTGAGCGTCTGCCTTCATTTTTATTACTGCAAAGTAAAAATGCACCTAGAAAAATTATACAGAAGAGCACACAATGAAAAGTTGGTCTTCCTACAATTGGGTATCTTCTGCCTTTTCCCCCAGAGGCACCCTCTGCTAATATAATAGCTTCTTCGATCCACTGGCCGATATGTTCATCTTTGTGTGTGTATATGTGTGTGTGTGTGCGTGATTTTTAAAATTATATGTATTAATATATATGTTGCTGAATACTGAATACTTTTAGATAGTTGTACATATCTTGCTTTTTTTTTTGCTTAACTCAATATCAAGGAGATTTTTACTGGCACATCTGGTCTCAAGGAATAGAGCTTCAACAGTGGAAATTCAGGACCTTAGGAAGAGGTCCATGGAGGAAAAGTCCCTTAGGAATTGCTTCTCAGATCCTCCTAGGTAATTCCTGACTCTGGGTATGGCTTTTAAAGGTTTTGTACCAAATTCACTGTGTAACCCTGGAAAGTCCCTTCCCTCTGGCCTCGATTTTCCCATCTGATAAATGGGTATTGGCCAGTCTATCCCCAGGTCCTTCTGAAGCAGGACATTGCAGGGCTTCAAGAGTACAAGTCGGCTTCAGCCTTGCCCAGGACCAAGGACGTCAGGGTTGAGTCTTCTTCCGCAGCCTAGGAGTCGCCCAGCCTCACTGCACACGGCCTCTCCGGAGACGCGAGAGTCAGGTAACAAGGCCAGAGCAGGAACAAGGCAAATGTCCTGGGACTGCCTGAACCGAACCCGGGGCATGTGGAGACGCCAGGCGGGCGGCCTCGGTTTGTGTTGGACGCCTCACAGCCCGCCCATGGTAACCGAACCGGCCTTTGTTTGTTTGTCTAAATCGAAAGACAGAAGCTCGGGGCTGCCTGGGACGGCTTCACAAACAGCCCTGTGGCCAGAGTAGGCGGCTGGGGCCCGAGCTGGGCAGCCAGAGGCCGCAGGGCCCGAGGAGGGGGCACCTGGGGGCCAGTTCCACCGAGCCTGTGAGGGGCCTGGTTCGCCCTGGCCGGGGAGAGTGGGCCCATCATGGGCGCCCCTTGCAGAGGCGGTGGCAGGAAGGAAGAAGCTGGCTGAGCCCAGAGCAGGGCCTAGAGTGGGCCTCCCTCCGTCTCTTCCTCCACCGGGCTCTGCCCCGGGCCTCCCACCTCACCCCAGGGATGATGCGGGCCCAGGGCCATCCCCTGTGAGCTGCCCATCCAGAGCAACTCAGTGTCCAATGGGCCATTGCTGTCTCCCTGCATTAGCGCCTTCCCTGGTCAGCAGCGGGAGTGCAGGGCGGCTGGTTTCTCTGGGCCAGGAGAGCTGCGGACGCTGGGCCACTGTCCACAGGCCTCCTTGCCCTGGGGTCTTCAGGACCCTGCTTCCTCTCTGTCTGGGGGTGATGCCCCCCAGACTCAGATTTAGAGGAACCTTTGTTCTTTTGTGAAAAAAAAGAGAGATAGACATAGGAAGATATAGCTTTAGATATAGATACAGGTATGGATATAGGTATAGGATCGAACCATTTGGAAGAACCATTCTTACATATCAAAATGGCCCATTTCATGTGGTTCAACCCAACATAGTAGTTACAAAGACAGAAATGTAATGATGACATAAACATTGATGTACACACATATACACAGACACATAAATGCATATACCTATTTTTCAATGATACAATAGCTATTGAATTTATCAGCTTTTCTCAACTGGCTCAGACAAATCTCATTGACCTTTGTTCCACCCTCTGTGCCTACCCCAACCCCACTCTCCAAGCACTAAGACCTTGACTATAGAGGTCCAAGGGCCTCTCTAGTCTAAGGGCTCACTTTAGTGGTGACCAGCCCTCCTGGGATCACTGGTTAGGGTGGAACCTCCTTCACCTGCTGCAGGGCTGAACAGCGAGAAGAGAGCTTTGGCAGCAGGAAAATCTTGAGTCGAATCCCCACCTTGCAACTTACGGCTGGTGTGACCTTGCTTAGGAGGACATCTCCTGGAGCCCTGTCTGAGAATAGGGGGCTGTAAAGAGGACCCCCTGGTTGGGCCTGTGTGAAGATGAAATAGCAGACTGTATGCCAGAACCTGCCACAAGACACACAGATGGCCTTAATGGCTTGCTGATCTCCTCCTCCGCTCTTTCTCTTGCTGGGCTTTTCTTAGCTTCCAGGAGGGAAAAATTGCTTTGGACTCTGTGCGTAGGGAAGACAGAAAACATTTTTTACATAAACTTTTTTTAATGACAAAAGTAATCCAAGTTCATTCTATAAAATTCAGAGAAATAAAATGAAATAAGAAAGTAAATGCTCTTTAATCCTACAACCTGAGACTACCAGAGTTACTATGTTATATTATGAAGAATTCTCTCATTTATCATTTGCAAGCAAAGAAAACCTGACTCAAACCAATTTAAGAAAAAAGGGAATGTATGAAGTCACGGGACTAAAATGCTCAGAAGTTTGTCAGATGTCAGGCACAGATGGCCCAGGCACTAGACAATGTCATCAGGGATCTACCTGTCTCCATTTTTACATCTGCTTCCTCTGTGCGGTTTCAGCCTATGGCAGGAACGACGGCCACCAGCAACTCTAGCTGGACCTCCTAGCTCCTTACCTACGACAACAGAAAGAGAGCATCTCTGTCTCCACTGCTCTTGCCAAAGTCCCAGAATTCCATTTGATTGGCCCAGACCGGGTCATGTGCCCATTCCTGAGCCAATCCCTGCAGTTCTGACTGGGCAGGGCTGTGTCACATGTTCATGCTGGGGCTTGGGGATGAAGTCAGTCCCATGTGAACACATGGCCTAAAAGTGGAGGAAGGCTGGTTCCCCAAAGGAAATTGGGGTGCTCTTTCCAACAAAAGGGTACATGGATGCTGGGCAGACAAAACAACTCATGTCCACCACACATTTGGAATATAATCATGTATAAATGTATTTTCCAAAAAATATTTGATCCAAAGTGTGGGGAGCTTGGAGAGGCACATGCTAACCACCGATCCAAATGCCAGCTCTATGGTCCTTCCCTGAGGCTGCGTCCTGCAATTCTGCCACAGAGGCCTTTTGGTTTCATGACCTTCTTATACACCCCGCAGCCCCACCACATGGGCCACCTCTGCAAATCAAACTTCCAACAGACATGTCTCCTCTATAGGGAGCCAAGGTGACTTCAGACCCTGAGAAGGCAGAAGCATCAGAAAAGACATGCTGGGCCTCAAAAGCTATGAAAAGGAGAATGGCATCAAATTTCATACGCCACCAAACAGAAGGTGGCTAGCACAATCGTCAAAAGATTGGGACTTGCGTTCTGCCTCTTCCGTGACGACCCCTCTCTGGTCCCCAGTGGGTCCACCTGTAAAGGAAGAGCTCTGATCACAATAACAGCGCTTGTCGGGTCTCCGAGCCCAATCTCCTGAAATCAGCATCCTGATTTCCTTTTGGAGAATTACCTCTCTCCCTCAGAGGAGCAGGGAGTTAGGGAGGAGTGAAAAATCCGGTTGCTCACCATGCTACGTGGAAGCCAACAGGACAAGGTCAGTCCTCTCCTCTCCGCTTCTGCAGCCAGGGGCCAGGCGTGTGATCAAGGGGTGGCCCATCAAGTGCATTCACAGGGACTTTGTTCATGGAACCCATGAGAGACAGATGAAGACACCACCCCGCTGTGGTCTGCCTTGTGGCCAGGCCATTCCCACCATGACACTATGGCTGGATGTGCTGCTCCCTAGGTGTCCGGAGCATCTCTGCCATATCCGCAGTGGTGACTCCTTGACATCTGCCAATACATTTCCCGGGGCTAGTCTGTTTCTCTTGCTTGCAGCCAAAGCACCTACACCACTCGGTGCTGAGAGGACAGCTGTGACAGACGCCACTCCTGAACGCTCATTTCCATGTCTCTCCATTCCTCTCGGACGCACCAACGGATTGCATTTCCCAGCCTCCCTTGCAGGTAGGCGAGACCATGTGACTAAGTTCTGGCCACTGGAATGTGCGCATTAAATGATGTGCGTCACTTTCACCCTGGTAGGTGGAACCTTAAAGCAATTCTCCAAGGAGAGGACTCGGGTCCTAGAGGGGGCAGGGCCACGCGATGGAAGGGGCCTGCATGGATGCTTGCACTGGGCACGGGACCATTCTCATCCCCACTCCCTGTCGCTGTTTCAGACCATGGGAGTGAGAGACAGAGCTCCATTGTCGGGCGCCACAGAGACTCTGAAGTTTACTGGTTATGGCAGCTGGAACGTGTGCCATAACTCATGCAGCCATTCTCCCAGAAAAGGGCTCTACGCCTCTAGGTTGGCAAAGAAGACACCCATTAAAGCCTAGACGTGACCACCAGCCGCTGCCCCCCTTGTCGGCCAGGGGGGCGAGCTCCCCCAGACCCCGGGCCAGGCCACGCCTCCTGTAACACGGAAGTTTGATCGGCACAGAGCCTCAGCCTGGGGCAGGCCACACTGGGACTGCTCCTTTATTGTTCCTTCCGGTAGAACCTCCGATGACATTAAGAGCGAAGTTTCATCGGGGACCCTGGGATTTTGAAGTGACTTTCGGATGTTCTGGAGTCTTCTCTTCAGAGTTCACTGGGCTGGGCCTCTTTTCCCAGAGCACTTGGGGAAGATCCTTCCCTGAGTAGAAGGGCAGATGTTAATTTGCATATATGCATGTTTCTGGCCTCTGATGAGATTAGAAGGTGCATTTTTAATCAAAACCTCCAGCGAGGCTGGGCCCTGAGAGGCAGACTCGAGGTGGGAAGAGGAAATGTCACAGAAAAGAGGGTGTGGGCCCGGGAGAAAGAACATCTCAGAGCCCAGCTTTGTTTATAAAATCGGAGATGGGTGGGCAGGTCTCTGTGGCTGGGAAACTGGGATAAACCTGGATGGGGGCTCCGAAGTCGGGACTCCCGCCCGATGTCCTGCACTAGCTAGAAATCTGGACAAATCCTGCCTGTCCCTGAGGTCCAGTTTGATCTACGAAATGGAGAGTTGGGGTGATGCCACTGTACACGTTAACTCTTCCGGGTTATTGGGAAGTGAAAAAAAATATATCACGGACATGAAACGTTTTGCAAATATCCTGCCCCAATTATGTGGGTGGGAGCAGGAGAGCTTACCCTCTCTACCCCTGTCCCCTGTTCCTGAAGAAGGGGCTACAGACACCAGTCTAAGGGGTCGAGAGGCTCGTCAGAGGGAAGTAGCCTCTCCCACCACGACGCCTAGTTTGGAGGCAGGTGTGGGGTGGGAAGTATCCGGCAACCCTTCTGGTGAGTGGGAGATCCTCTCCTTTCACTGGAAGAGAATGTTGAGAAATTATTCCAGGGTGGACCCTGTGCTCCTTGACATACCTGATTCACAAGGCTTCTAAAAAGGTGAGCTGTGTCTGCAAGTATTTCTTGAACATACCAAATACTTGGCCACTTCTGAGCCTTTGCAGCGGCTGTTCCCTCTGCTTAGAATGCTTTTCCCCCATAGTTGAGTCTCCACTTTCACTCGTGTCTCTGCCGCAATGTTACCCCCACGGAATGACCTTCCCTGATCATTCCCTCGCTCTCTTACCTCTAACCTGGGGCTGTTCAGCCTCGGCACTGTTGGCATTTTGTGCCGAATAATTCTTTGTTGTGGGATCCTGTCCTGTGCGTTGTAGGATGTCCGGCAGCATCTCTGATCTCTACCCACCCGATGCCACTAGCATCTACCTGCCCAAAGGTTATGACGATCTCCAGACATTGTCAAACATGCCCCGGCGGTGGGGTTGGGGCAAAATCTTCCCAGGTGGGAACTGCTGGTCCAACCCGTTTTATTTTTCTATATGGGACTCGGGACCCCCTGAAATATATTTTCCATGTTTTTCTGATCATCTTTTTTCAGCCACCTTCTGCACTGGAAGGTGAGGTCCGCTCAGTCAGGGACCCCGTCTGCCCTGCTCCCCAGGGTGCCCCCAGGGTAGCGCCTGGTCGCTCCAGGGGCCCAGAGAACGCTTGTCGAATAAATAAACCAATGAGAGAGAAAAAGCAGCAGCTCCAGCAAACATGTGTCGCGTGACCCTGTTAATGTCCGTGTGCGCACGCGTGTAAAGACACAGAGGGATGCGTTCTCCTGGCAGCTGGTGCAAAAAGCCTCTTAGAAAGTTGCCACTCTCTGCCTGAAGGACACCGTTCTTCACGAGGCCACTTTGAGCAGGATGTCCCTGTGGCCCGTTGAGGTCAGCTCCCTCCTGGGCTTCTGAACAGGGAAGAAACTTCTCTGAATGAGACAGAAACACAGAACCCTCTGCTGGTTCCCAGAGAACGAAAGCCAGGGTGTGTGCGGTGGAATGCAGGGTCCTGTATGACCGCAGCCCCTACCCCTCTGACCTTCAGCTCCTTTGCTCAGCCTTTTATAAACTCATCCCTTGCCACACTGGTCTCCTTGATATTCTCCAAATGCTCCAAGTGTAACCTGCCTCAGGGCCTTTGCACTTGCTGTTGCCTCTTCCTAGAACACTCTTATACCACTTTTTTTCATGGCTTGCACCCTCCCCATTGCCTTAAGTGTCTACTCAAAAATCACCTCTTCAGGGAGTCTTTTCCTGACCACCCTATTTATTTAATGTTTGCATTGTCTGTCTCCTCCAGGAGAGTGTCAGCTCCCTGAGGGCAGGGGCTGTGGATGGTTTCGTTCTCTGCTGCACATCCCCAGTACCCAGATTGTTGCTCGACACATGATTGTGGGTGACTTACTTAACACTGTGACTCCGGGACATGAAACAACACCTGGCACACGCTGAATGCTTAGGTTAAGTTCCCCAGGGCCCACCCTGAGACACAGAGTCAGGCGAAAGTGATTTTGGTAGGAAGTATTTTCAGGAAGAATTGATAAGGAACAGGGGAGTGGAACAGGGAAGGGAAGGAGGTCGAGGGAGGGGCGTATCACGAAACATCCTATGGAGGGTGACTGAGGCCGGAGACCGCGTGGGTCACATATCAGAGTTACCCCACTCAGGGGCAGGGGACGTGATGTTTTTATACCCCAAATCCATAAGCCTGCTCTAGGGGGATGTGCATGCCCAGGCACTTCCGGTTCTTTGTGCATCCAGGCAAAGCATGTTCCAGAAACCAAAATGACACAGGTGCTGGCTGTTAGGAGAAATGGCACATGCAGAACCGAGATCCCATGTGTTGTAAGACGGTAGAGGATTCAGGGGGTTGTGCGTGTAGCTCTGACAGCATCCGGCACTGCAAGCACACCCCGTATCTGCTGAATGCACGCTCTAGCCTGGCTCCATTGCAACCGGAATGTCCTTGCAGCTGAAGGAGTGACCTCGTTCCACGCTTCCGCTATTATCATCCCCGCCGACTCACGCTTCCCACTGGAACGAGGATGCTAGGACCACCTGCAGGGGCTGGCCAGGGCTGAATGAGTGGGCACACACCGGCACCCACATCCCGCTCCCTGAGGTTCAGGCAGAGTTGCCCCCAGCTCAAGGCCGGGTGTCCTTCCTGGTTCATCTGTTTTGCACCCTGCGGTTCCGCCCACGGAGCCCCTGGCCCTGGAGCAGGCCTCGCGTTCATCTGCTTCCTGCGCTGCGGCTCTAGTCAACGCCGATCGCCCTCTCACACCTCCGTGCCTTGGCAGGGGCCGTGCTTGCCGCCCGGAATGCCCTCCTTTCCCGTCTCAGCCTCGAAATCCGTGTCCTGCCTTCAGGGGCCAGCTCAAATATCACTTCTTAAGTGACTGAAACCTCCTCCTCCAACTGCCTTCCCTCTGGGCCCTTCCAATAAACACCAGGAGAGACACCCCTCCCACACCCCAACACCATGGCCCCCGCCTGGACCACACGGACCATTCCTGTCGGTCTCCCCGTTTAGGCAGCAACTGTAGCTCTGTCTGTTACCCCAGTGCCTGTTAGCTGCCTGGCTTCCAGAACATGTGTAGAATATGCTAAATAAATGAACCCATTGACCAACCCATCCAAAGGAGAAGAGAAAGGAGACGCTAGTTGGACCTGAATCCTTTGCCAGGGCGCGTGGACCTGGAACAGGGCACTCAGAGACTGCCCTGACCTCTGAGGGTACCACCAGGCATCCGCCTTCTCGGGTTCCCCTTCCTTCCAGTGGCCTGCCCTGGCCTTCCCTCAGTCCCTAGGGTCGCCATGACTTCTCCCCCCATCATTTCCTGCTCCAGAAACTTCTGGAGCTGGGTCAGACTCCAGGGCCCCAAGAGTTAACCGCCTCAACCTCAGCCCAAACTGCTTATTGTCGAATGGATTTCTTGGGCCAGCCGGAGTGCCGGGGAGCCCGGGCGAGCTGGGTGGAGTGGAGGTTTATTTTTCTGCTGACTACCATCTCCCAGTCGAGTCTGTTTCCCAGGACAAATCTCCGGCCCCGTTTTCCCTGGCTCTCTCTCCCCGTATAAAAACAACTTTATCTCTAAAGAGCAAATAACACCCAGCGCTCATAACAGATGCCAAGAACTGTTTCTGTTTTGATTTTTGAAAATAAAAATTCAACTGTGTTCAATAAAATCCAGAAGCCGCTTCCCTCTGTGGAAATTAAAGGAATCCAAGACGCCCGAGAAGCCACCGACCTTCCTAATTAAAGCTGCAGCAACGGCGGGAATCTGCTTCCTGCAACCAGCCCGCTCTTGCTGAGCTGAGAACAAAGCCGACCCCATCAATATTTCATTCTCTCTTTTCTTCCACGATAACAATGCCGTGTGTTCTGAGTGCGCCCCCCAAAAAGACATGCAGAGCTATGTTAATTAGGGTTTAAATAATTGACGCCCCAGATCTCGCTGTGTTTCCGGAAGTGTGCAGGGTGGGTTGTGGGCTCAGCCCATAATTGCATCTGTTCATGGTCACGGCCTCTGTCTGTCTGTCTGTCTGTCTAGTTTGGCAGGTATGGGCTCAGAAAAAGACCAGTCCCAGTTCTCCTAAATTGCTCCTGTCCTGAGGTTTTGGGTGTTTTTTTTGCTTTCAGCTGTAGACTGGAGTCTGTAAGATGTGTTAACTTGAGGCCCGCTCGCCGGAGGTGAGCTCTGTACTTTGTCCTGCCTGGGCCAGGGGCCAGGCCACCCCCAGGCCTCTGCCTATGTTCTGGGCACACTCTCTAGATGCCTGATGGGCAGGAAAGGCATACTGAGTAGTTTTTCAACAGAAGGAAGAAAAGGAGAGAGGGAGGGAGGGAGGAAGGAAGGAAAGAAGGAAGGAAGGAGGAAGGAAGGAGGAAGGAAGGAGAGGTGGGTGAATGGATGAGCGTGTGTGGATAGATGAATGAGTTTGTCCTCTGGGCCCATGATGACTTCTCTCTTCCTAGGTGGGAAAATAAAAACAGGGTAAACAATCTAGCCCCAGGTCCTCCTGTGCAGAGATAGCACCTTAGTATCGTGTTCTATAAACAGCAATGAGAGGAGCTGCAGGGTGGTGGCTCAGAACCCTGGGCCAGACCACCAGGGTATGAATCCCAGCTTTGCCAATTACTAGGTCTATGACCTTGGATGAGGTAATTAATTGGCTTCTCTGCGCCTCTGTTTCCTCATCTGTACAATGACGTAAAACGAGGATAATAACAGTACCTATCTCATAGGGTTGATGTGAACATTAGGTTGTTGTGAGCATTAGCTGAATTGTATCAAGTAGAAGCCTCTACCACTGTTCAAAGTCATTGCCTCTCCAGAGGCTGGGCAGTAGTGACTGACCCTGCCTATGGAGGAGGACCTACTATAATGTCCAGTGTCCAGAGACGCCTTCCGATGAGGTAGGTACCTGGGATCCTAGTACTCTGCCTTCCAATTCTCGCATTATTCATTACCCATCAAATTGCTGATCTGTTATTGAGGTCACTGTCACGTCTACAGGACTCTCTGCTGCCCTGATGGCCTCCTGACCTCCAAGACTCAGGGCTTTGCCAGGTGGTTTTAAATATTGGGACCTGTTCTCTGAGCTGCCAGGTACCACACAAGCAATCTGTGTCCCTGCAGCCCGGCCATTGCCACCTGCATCTGGAAACCTGGGCAGTTGGAGTCCGGCTCAGGATCTCACTTTGAGGTCAGTATGGCTGCCCAGTCTGCCCCAGCCCACCCAAGCCCACAGGGAAGCCTAGTGCGTTGCTGATAAAGAAGTAGAAGTACCTCTCTGCATGGAAGGCCAGATAGGGTATGAGTCCTTCTTTGCAGACTCCATGCTTCCTGCCTGCAACATCTGGCCCTCTGGGCCTTCTTTCACCCCCACACCCCAACCCCAATCCCGGCAGGGTCCTAAAACACAGAAGTCATTACTTGACTCTGACTCGAGTGCTTAAAGGTCATCCCAAGAGCCTGGGTCCCAGGCCTCACCTATCTGTGCACGGTCATCTCCGGCCTCTGCTGTCCACCTGCTCAGCAGCTCTACCTTTCCCATTCACACCTTCCGGCCTTTACCCACACGGTGCCCTCTGCCAGGAATGCCCTTCCTCCTCTTCACTGGTGACTCCTACTGATCGGTCAACACTCAGGTACAATGTCATTGTGATAAGTAGATGTTCCTCGTGGCTCCCACAGTATTGGTCACAAAATTATACAGTGAGTGGTGTCTACATCTGTCTTCTCACTTATGCTGGGAGGTAGCACAGATGGGTTTCGGGGATGAGACGGGACTCATCTCCAGTGTCTAACACAGGATCCGGCCCACAGCAGTTCTCAGTTATGTGAGTGGAGGGATGGACAGAAAGATGAATGGATGGATGGATGGACAGATGAATGGATGGATGTTTGGGTGGTTGGATGGATGGATGAATAGATGAAAGGATGGATGGATGGACAGATGGATGGATGGATGGATAGATGGGTGGATGGATGGATGATGGATGGACAGATGGATGAAAGGATGGATGGATGGACAGATGGATGGACGGATGGATAGATGGGTGGATGGATGGATGATGGATGGACAGATGGATGAAAGGATGGATAGATGGATGAATGGATGGATGATGGATGGACAGATGGATGAAAGGATGGATAGATGGGTGGATGGATGGATGATGGATGGACAGATGGATGAAAGGATGGATGGATGGATGATGGATGGACAGATGGATGGATGAATGGATAGATGGGTGGATGGATGGACGGACAGATGAATGGATGGGTGGATAGATGAATGGATGGTTGGATGGATTAATATGGGTGGACAAAAATGGGTACATGGCTAGGTGGCTAAGTAGGTAGCACTTGGTGGATGTATAGGTAGATGAATGGATTGACAGGGTAGAGCACTGGTAGACAATTGCTAAGGAGAAGGATAAAGGTTGGATGACTTTTGTCACTGATCTGCCTATCTGATCCGCTTCTAGAGCCCGCTCTTCTGATCCTTCTGACACAGGCACGTCTTCTCTGGCCCAGAAACACAGATCGTCTCTGTTTTATAAATGTCTCCTCATACTGCAGCCCTGGAGCGGAGCTGAACTGGATGGACAGACATCTCTGATGAGGGGGCCTGAAGCACTGGGAGTCCTGGAGTTCCTGCAAGAGCATACTCTTCCTCCCATGGGGACATGAGTTGTTCTCCTCTCGGCTGTCTTTATGCCCTTATGTGTTCGAGTCCCTGGAAAAGCCTCCCCCACACACTCCTTTCTGCACTGCCTGAAATTCAATCCTTTCTAGTGAGGCCTTGCGTTTTCCAGGAAGTCTCGGCTGAAAATACAGTTCCTGCTTCTGGGAGTCGCTGATGCCTCCATATGATTAGCGTTTAAGCTGAGAGAAGCACAGAAAGGTAAGATCTAGTTGTCGAGAGGAAGGATAGTAAGACACGACACAGGACAGCCAAACGGCGGGGTCCCTCAAGGCACAGGGCTCTGGAGGGTGGAGAGGGTGGAGATGGAGCTAAGCTGCCAGTTATCCTGCTAAAGTCGTGTTTAGCAAACCACTCTTGGATGGTGGGTGGATTTAGCAACGGTCTGCTATACGGACAGCCGTCCTCTGTGAGGTTCTGCATCCGTTCCCTTCTCTTTTGGTAACTCCGCTCTCATTTCCTTTTGAAGGAATACCATGCCCTGTCCCACCTCCATGCGGTTCCTGCTGGATTAACACTCGTCTCACGCCAGGCCGTGTGACCACAAATGGGAACCAAAGGGAAAATGGTCTCTGTGTTCACTGGGCTTCTGACACGCTCAGGCTGCCAGCTCATCAGCCAGGGGGAGGCTGCCACAGAGGACGGGCAGGCTGGGAGACGGAGCCAATGTCACCCTTCTGGAATACATTCCACGCCCCAAGGCTCAGGTGTTTCTTCCCTGCAATGAAGAGCTCTGAAGGAAGCGCACACCTTCCCTCCTTCCGTCTGCTCAGTTCCTGTTCCTGAGACCCGATTCACCCCGCGCCAGCTCTCAACAGTGCCCTTCCTGGGGCTCCGCATGCCTTTGCCAGCTCAGCAGTAGAGGCCGAGAAGGCAGAGGTGGGGACTTCTCCTCCTCAGTTTCTCAGGAATTGTCAGCTGAAATGGAATAACACTGATTAACCTCTAGGAACCCAGGCAGGGAAGTCCTGGCCTTTGTTGACCCCTTGGAGCATCCAAGCATTCATCTTCTGGGCCTGGCACAGTGCATAGAGAATGGGTGTGATGTCTGTGTTGGAGATGAACGCTAGCCTAGCTGGGAAGATCAACACATTCTAAGCCCCACCGCAAGGCCTTTGCCCATGCTGAGCTCCCAGCCAGGAGCGTTGGCTATTGTCTGTCTGATGAAACCCTCCCCTCTGCTTAAGGGCCGGAAGAGATGCCACTTCCTCCAGGAAGCCTTCCCCAATGCCCCCCTTGTGGAGGACATCTCCCTCCTTTTGGTCTGGTGCCTTTCCTGGAGCTTGTAGCTGGGTGCCTTGGGGCTGTCTGTCTATCTCTCTCCTCTCCAAACCTGGAAGTCTGGGGAGGGCAGGAATTTGTCTCTGCTCCCCATGGGTCCCTGGCACCCCAGAGTTGTCCCCCATTCTATGAGATACTGCTCCTCAGTTTGAGGCCCTGTTATCTACCTTGTCTCATTTTGGTTGCTGGCCTTTGGACAGGCTTGCTCTCCCATTTCTGTATGTGGTTCCAGGACTCTCAGTCTGGCCAGACTCCAACACAGTCATGAAGCCGGAAGGGTCCCCATGGGTCGTGGAGTCTGTCTCCTGCCATCCACCCCGCCAGCAGGGAGGATCTGGATAGACATCTCATCCTCACTGGCCCAGACACGCAGCAGCTGGGCTCCCCACCAGCTCTGCCCTGGAACCTGCCGGGCGACACGGCGTTCTCGGAGCCTCATTTCACTCATGGTGTGCAGGCAGTTGTGCCTCTTCCTGACGGCCCAGAACAGGACTAGAGGAGGCCTCTGAGCTCTACAAGCCCATCTGCTTCTTCGGGGCTCACATGATGGTGACGAGTACCACCTGCAATGTGCCCATTGCGCAGATGGAAAACCAAGGCCTGGGCAGTGCTTGTCCACGCAGTCGCCTTGCTGGCAGGAGGAGCTGGGTGCCAGGAAGACCGAGCCAGGCAGATCCACACTGACCAATGGATTCTCCTTGTCCAGAGCCAGGGAAGCTGGGGTGGTAAGCCAACATCTGGAGCAAGCCCCCCCTGCTCTGGACCTCTCACCAGGGGCATTTCTGTACAGCTAGACAGCCCCAGTGAGCATGCGCTCACGCCACTGCGCACTCACCGCGGCACTTTGCAGCCATCGTCTCACTTCGTATTCATAGCACTATATGTAGTGGGAGTCTCACTGATCCCATTGTATTGATAAGGAAACCGAGGCTCAGAGAAGTGAAACGACCTGCCAAGGTCATGCAGTTAGCAAGCGGCTAAGCTGGGATCCAGGTACCTGACCCAGATCCCCTCACTCTTGCCAGCCACTTTTACACTTGCCCATTCACTTTTGACCTTCACAGTGGCGCTGTGAGTGGGTCAGTGTAGATCGGCATCCCCATTTTATAGATGAGGAAAGTGAGACCCAGAGAGGGACAGTGACTTGCCCGAGGCCCCACAGCAAGTCAGGAGAGGAGAATAGACTTGAACACGGGGCTCCCGACACCCAAGCTCAAGCCTTTCCTGTGCCACCAGGCGGCTGCAGAAGTCGTGCTGGTCTCTTCAAGGTCACTTGGCAGAGGTCTCTCTGTCCCTAAATCTAATGGGTTTGCCAGTCGTTAGTTGATACGGACCCTTGACAGCATTTGACGTGTCAGTCCCTAGGTCCCCCCCAAGCGTCCTGGGCTGCTCGCTCTGTGGTTTCTCCAACTTCTCTGGCTGATCCTTCTCGGCGTCCCCCAGGGCACCTCTTTCTCAGCCCAGGCCTTAAATGTCAACGTTCCTTGGGGCTTGGTACCCTCCCCTGCCCTGCCTTCCCCTCGATTCCTCTCCTCTCACTTAACCCTGTCTTCCTGGACGCCTCACGGAGCTCCGTGACCCTCCGCCACGTATTACAAGCATGTGTTCTCAGCTCAGACGGCCACCGGCTGTCTGTCACATTGCCTGCCTGGTGGCTCCACCCAGCTGTCCTACAACCACGCGGGACTCAGCGCCTCGCATGGCAAGGCACCTCGGAGCGCACACTGTGGCGCCAGCCTGGCCCCGACACTTGCCAGCTGTGTGGTCGTCGCCGCTCCAGACCTCAGCGTCCCTGTCTATGAAGCTGGACTAGCGGTGGCACCACCCTGCCTCGCTGGGTTGCAGGAAGGGTCGAAAGAGTCCCATCTAGATACGGCCCCTCGCGGTGACCGCTGCATGGGCGTTTTCCGTCGTTGTTGGCAGTGCCTCTTCCTGCCCCCAGTCCCGCCCCTTCCTCAGCCTCCCGTCTCAGCGAACGGTGCCGTCGTCCACCCCAGTTGGAAACTGAGCCCTGTCCTGGTGTCCTGTCCCTTCGCTGCTCCCCACCACGCACGCCGTCACCCTGCGCTGCGCCTTTTCCCTGCTTAAAACCTCCCCGAGCACCTACTGCTCACCCCCCCAGCCCTCGCCACCCACCTCTCTCCCAGGGCCCGCGGCAACCTTCTCCCTGGTCTCACGACCTCCAGTACTGCCGCTTCTACCTGCCCTCCCTCCATCCTCAGAGCAGAATGATCTTCCTGAGGCCCAATCTCAACATGTCACCACCCTCATTGTCCCCAGGATGAAGCCCCCAGGCTGACTGTGGCCTCCAAAGACCCCCAGGTTCTGGCCTCTGCAATGTCTGTGTGTCTGTTCCTCACACCTTTCCTGTTCTACCTGCCCACTGGCCTGGACTGCTTAACTCTCAGCCTCTGGACATGCTTCTGCATCCACCTGGAACCCTCCTCCTCCTCCTCCCCCTGCTCCTCCTCCTCGCCACCCCCACCCCCATCCCCTGCCCCCCCGGAGCCCTCCTAACTCCCTGCCTTCGCCAGGTCTCCATGGGGAGGTGCCACAGCCTCCTGGCTTTACCCAGTGGCTGCCCCGGTCCCACAAGACTGCAGTCGTCTGTCTCCCCCACTGACTCTGAGACCTTAAGTGAGGTGTATTATTATAGTTCTCTATCGCCACTTTAAAAATGACCATAAACCCAGTGGCTTAAAATAACTCACATTTATCATCTCGCGTCCCCTGGGGCAGAGGCCGGACCCCAGGGCTGAACTGGGACTTGGGCTCCTTCGCTCAGGAGGCTGCAGGTGAGGAGCCTCCGGGCTCCAGGACACTGTGCTTGTCCGCGGGTTCAGTGTCTCGCAGCTGCAGGCCTGAGGTCCTTGCTCTCTTGCTGTCTGGCCATCGGAGGTGGGGGACACTCTCTGTCTCGGTTTTCAGAGGCCACCTGAGGGGCCTTGCCATGTGGCCTTTTGCAGACCCTCCCTCTCGAAGCCAGCAGGAGAGATTCTCTGTCTTCAAGAAGGGCCCAGTCTCTCCTGTAAAGACTTTTTTCATTTGGTTATTTCAGACCCACCTAAAATAATCTCCTTTTTGATGAATTCAAAATCGACTGATTTGGGAGCTTCATTGCATCTACAAAACCCCCTCGCCTTTGCTACACAATGCAACCTAGTCGCAGAGTGAAAGCCCATCGTATTCTCGAGTCCCGCCCATACTCAAGGGGAGGGGATCATACAGGCAGGACTTGTCCACTTGGGGGCCGGATTCTTGGGGACCATTTTGGAGTTCTGCCTGCCCTAAAGGGGGACTGGTCTGCCTTGTCACTGCTGTGTCCCCATCCTTGGCATGCAGAAGGTGCTCAGTGACCCTTTATTAAACACGTGAATGACTGAATGAATGAATGAGCCAGCTCCTACTTTCCTCCTTGGAGGGGAGGGACAGGATGGAGTTGGATCAGTCTGGAAGGCGACTCCTGGATTTACCTTCTAATCAACTCCTTCTCCGAAGGTACCTTCGGATGCCACTGCACTTGAGGAGAGCACGCCCCATCACTCCTCAGAGGTCACCTGGTGCGTCGAGCTAGGTGGATGCCACTTGAGTGTAGACCCCTATGGAACATGAGCTCAGGATCCCCAGTGTCCCCCAGGCCACCGCAAAGTGACTCCCTTGGCAAGGAGTCAGCTTAGTTGCTTCTTTCTGCCCCCGCGTTGGCATAAATTGTGTCCCGCTAGAGCCAGTGGAGGATCCCAGGGGACGCCCTGACTTTGGGCAGGAATGGGGGATAGATGTTGTGTGCGGTGAGCTGCAAAGAGCCGCTCACCGAGAGGCCCGTGGCATCCTTTATTTATTTGCATTGAAATATTCATCGGGATGAGAGGCATCCATAATAGATACGTCAGCCACTCGGCGGGCCTGCTGGCGGGCGGAAATCTGGGTGGCCTCTATCCTAGGCAAACAACTCACCTAGAAAACATTTTCTGGGCACCTACCGCAGACAGCACGCTGTAGAATCAGATTTGGTCCCTGCCCTTTGGGGGGGGTGGGGAATAAGGAGAGGGCAGGGAGAAACTAGTGATTATTGAGTGCCTACTGTGTGCCACACAATTTTTATACATTACCTCACTTAGTTCTCAAAACAGCCCTACGACTTAGGTGACAGAATCATGCATACTGTACAGATGAAGAAAATGAAGCTCAGAGAGGTTCAGTAACTTGCCAAAGGTCACATAGTATTTTGTAATCTAAAGCCCAAGGTCTTTCTTTCTGCCTTGCCTTTGTTCCTTCATGCCTTGCTTCCTGGGACCTGAAATGGGAGATCCGTATAAATTTCAACAGCGGAGTAAGTGTGGTGCAGGGATAGGCAGCAGACTTGGGGTGGAGGACAGGGAGGGGGCCTAACCCCAGCCACAGGCCAGGGACGGAGAAATCGTTGCGGTCTTCAGTTGTTGCAGAGAACCTCACTCTGGGCCAGGCCCTACTCAAAGCTCTTTAGCCCATTCAACCCTTCCAGCCACTCAAGTTGTTGGGGAAACAACTTGTCCAAGCTCACCAGGTACAAAGCGGCCGAGCTGGGATTTGAACCCAGACCTTCCGTTCCCACATGCGTCTCAGAAATGGTGCAGGTGGCAGTGGATGTTTCTGAGCTCCTGACTCTGCCTGGACAACTGCTGGATAGGCCCTATACGTATTACTAATAGCTTATCATATTCTCACAAGCACCCCTGCGAATCCTGTACTCTCTGTAGCCCCATTTTATGGAGGGAGAAACTAAACCAGGGCCAAGGAGACACGAGCTGGGATTTTAGCCCATGCAGTTGGGGACCCGGAGCCAATGTGTGTACTCCTGACGTACTGCCTGGCTGCTAAATGCCCGGCGCTGCAGCCGTAGACTGGTGCAAGCGTCCCTAGAGAGGGGAGAGGGCATTCCCATGGGCCAGGGCCAGGGCGCAGAGGCCCAGCCACGCAGGATGCTCCCTGGCATCCTTCCATCTCTGCTCCACTGGCTTCCCGGGCTCCTGCCACCTGTGCTCTGCTGCTGCCTGGGGTCCTGCCACCTCCACCTGGCCCTCTTCCCTTACCTTTCCTGGGTCAGGACCCTGCAGGGCCCCAGAAAGATCCTTCCAGGTTCCTTCTCTGCATTTAACACCAAACCTCTGACCCTCAGCACCGGTCCCCTGAGCAGAGTTGGGTGGACAGCAACGTGGATGTGGAATGTTCCACTCAGGGGCAAACACACATAGACACGACTGTAAAAAGCCCAGGGAAGAAATACCGTGAGTTCAACCTCTTCTTTGGTCTGGCCTGCTTCAGAACGGAAGGAGTGTGTCTATATGGCTTTATGTTTTTAATTAAGAAAAAGTATCAAAGTAATAAATGCAGGTGGTTTTAAAAGTCAGATTATTTTGCAAGATTTAATGACGAACTGAAGGCTTCTCATGTCTCCTCATCTGCAATTCTCACTCCCTGAGAGCATCCGCTTTCAATTATCAAAGCTCTTTCTTCTACTGTTTACCACGTTTCTACATAATACTCAGCTATGTTTGCATTTAACAGCTTTATTGGGGTATAACTGGTATACAGCAAGCTGTACATATTTAAAGTATATACAGTAAGTCATCACTTAACATCGTCCATAGGTTCTTGGAAACTGCAACTTTAAGCAAAATGACGTAGAACAAAACCGATTTTACCACAGGCTCGCTGATATAAACAAGAGCGAAGTTCCTATGGCCTATTTCTGGGCACAAAAACATCACCAAACTTCTAAATAAAGACTCAAAACCCTTCTAATATTAAACATTGAAATAAATGTGAGCTGTACAAACATTTAAGAAAGCTTAGTAAAAACAAGTAAGATAATTATTTACCCGGTTATTCCAGTTCAGGGTCGAAGGTGGTCAGGCCTCCCCCCTGGCAGCTCAGGTTGCAAGGCAGGAACCAGCCCTGCACAGGATGCCATCCCACGGCAGGGCACACTCACACACACACACACACACACACACACACCCATCCATCCTGGGGCCATGTCGATGCACCAATGAACCAAACACTCACTGCTTCGAGAAGTGGAAGCCAACTGGAGTACCCAGAGAAAACCCACGCAGACATGGGGAGAACATGCAGACTCAACATGGTGACCCTGATGGGAATCGATGCACTTTTTCTCATCAGCGTTTTAACAAAACAACAATGAATGACATGACATGGAATGAAACAATGTTATTCGAGAGCCCGCTGTAATTTCACAAATTTTGACATATGCATATACCAGGGACACCGCATCACCACAGTCAAGACCACTGACGTAGCTGTCA
>CAUYSK010078569.1:0-23365 GCA_963575035.1 Avahi laniger | reverse complement strand
CCCAAGAATGGAAAAACAAGCACCACATGTACTCACCATCAAATTGGTATTAACTGATCAACACATAAGTGCATATATAAGAATAACATCTATTGGATGTTGGGCAGGGGGGAGGGGAGAGGAGGGAGGAGGGGACGGGTACATGCATACACAAAGAGTGCAATGCACACCACGCAATAGAATGGACATATTTGAAAGTTGGACTGAGGGGGGCAGGGGGAGCAAGGGCAACACACATAACCTAAACATCTGTACCCCCACATTATGCTGAAATAAAAAAAAATAATAATTCAGAAAAAAATAATAAGATCAAATTATTTGATTTTTTTTCTATTGAGTTGTTGGGGCTCATTATGAATTCTATTTATTTGTCCCTTGTCAGATGGGTAGTTTGCAAATATTTTCTCCCATTCTGTGGGTTGTCTTTCCCCTTTGTTGCTTGTCTCCTTTGCTGTGCAGAAGCTTTTTAGCTTGATGTGGTTCTATTTGTCCAATTTTGCTTTGGTTGCCTGTGCTTTGGGACTATTACTCAAGGAATTCTTACCCAGACCAACATCTTGAAGCATTTCCCCAATGTTTTCTTTGGTAGTTTCACAGTTTCAGGTCTTAGATTTAATTCATTTTGATTTTATTTTTGTATGTGGCAAGAGATAAGGGTCTAGTTTCATTCTTCTATATATGGATATCCAGTTTTCCCAGCACCATTTATGTTCTTGACACCTTTGTCAAAGATAAGTTCACTATGATGTATGGATTTATTTCTGGTTATCTATTCTATTCCCTTAATCTATGTATCTGCTTTTATGCCAGTACCATGCTGTTTTGGCTATTACTGCTTTGTAGTATAATTTGAAATCAGGTAATACGAGTCCTCCAGTTTTGTTATTTTTTGCTCAGGATGGCTTTGGCTATTCTGGGTCTTTTGTGGTTCCATGTACATTTTTGGGATTATTTTTTCTATTTCTGTGAAGTATGCCATTGGTACTTTTATGGGGATTGCATTGAATCTATAGATTGCTTTTGGGTAGTATATTAGTATATATAGCATATATATTACTATATGTACTTGCATATAGTATATATACTATATACTAGTATATCCTATATATGTTTAGTATATATATTAGTAACCACCTATACCTATGTTAAAATAACCATGAGTTCTCATTGTTGTCTACAACACTAATGCATTACCACATGAATTGTTCTAGTCCATTCCTCTTGCTTATCTATAGCTACCCACTCCAACAGTGAGAATAGTTAAGTTTTTAATATTTATCTTTATTAATATGAATCTTGAATGCACACATGATGTTTTAGGAGCAAAGAAGATTATTATTTTCTTTACAGCAAATAACAACTGTGTGATTCCCCTGTGCCCTACTTCTTATTTCCAGAGGAACACAATGAGAGTGGGATAAACAGGTTTACACATACAGGGTCTGTATTATAGGCAAGAAATTCTGAAAAATAAATCCAGGTTCTAATATACATGCTCTCTCCATCCCATACTGAAAGGAGGCAGAGAAACTTTTGCTCCTTGAGAATCATGGCTTCTTCCTCTAACCTTTTGAAGTGTAAAAAATCTCTCTCTCTTTTTGGTTTCAAAATGTTATTTTTTTCTTACTTTAATCTTTTTTTTTTAAATTTCAAAATATTAAGGGAGTACAAATGTTTTGTTACATGATACACTGTACAATGCTGCAGTCAGGGCTTTCAGGGTTCCCATCACCTAGGACAGTGATCACTATATCCAATAGGTAGTTTTTATCCCTATTCCTCCTTCTTCTTGGTTTCCAATGCTCTTTACATCTTTTTGTGCCCATGTAGCCCCATCATTTAGCTCCTACTTATTAGTGAGAACATGTGGTGTTGGTTTTTCCATTCCTGAGATACTTCACATAGGATAGTGGTCTCCAGTTACATCCAAATTGATGTGAAAGACATTGTTTCATTCTTTTTTATGGTTGAATAGTACTCCATGGCATTTGTGTATGTGTGTGTGTGTGTGTGTGTGTGTGTATGTGTGTGTATATATATATATATAAACATATGTGTGTGTATACATTATCTAGTAATGGGATTGCTAGATTGAATGGTAAGTCTACTTTTAGATCTTAGAGGAATCTACAAACTGTTTTTCATAAGGGTTATATCAGTTTGCAGTTGCACCAACAGTGTATGAGCATTCCTTTATCTCTGCATCCATGCCACTATCTATTGCTTTTCTGACTGTTTTGTAATGGCTGTTCTGACAGGAGTAAGGTAATATCTCATTGTGGTTTCAATTTGCATTTCCCTGATGATTAGTGATGGTGAACATTTTTTTCATTAGTTTCTTGGCTATTTGTCTATCTTCTTCTGAAAAAATTTTGTTCATATATTTTTTCCACTTTTTGATGGGGTTGTTTTTTATTTCCCATTTTGTTTGAATTCTTTGTATATTCTGGATAGTAGTCCAGATGTATAGTTTGCAAATATTTTTCTCCCATTCTGTACATTGCATATTTATTCCATTGATTATTTCCTGTGCAGAAACTTTTTAATTTAATTAAGTCCCATTTACTTATTTTTCTTGTTGCTGTATTTGCCTTGGGGTCTTAGTCATAAATTCTTTGCCTAGGCTGATGTCTAGAAGAATTTTTCCTACATATTTTCCTAGAATTTTTATGATTTCACATCATACATTGAAGTCTTTGATATATTTGAATTAATTTTTTGTATATGGTGAGAGCTAGGGATTCTATTTCATTCTTCTACACGTGGGTATCAAATTTCCCCAGCATCATTTGTTGAATAAGGTGTCCTTTCCCCAACACATGTTTTTGTCTGCTTTGTCAAAGATCAGTTAGTTGTAGTTATATGGTTTTATTTCTGCATTCTCTATTCTGTTTCATTGGTCTGTATCTTTACTTTTGTATCAGTACCATTCTATTTTGGTTATTATTTCCTTGTAGTATAATTTGAAGCCAGGTAATGTGATGCCTCCAAATTTGTTCTTTATGCTTAAGATTGCTTTGGCAATTTAGACTCTTTTTGATTCCAAATGAAGTTTAGGATTATTTTTTCTAGCTCTGTGAAATAAGACATTAGTATTTTGGTGGGAATTGTGTTGAATCTGTGAATTTTACTTTGGACAGCATGAACATTTTAACGATATCAATTCTACTAATCCATGAGCATAGAATGTTTTGTACTTATTTGTGTCCTCTGTGTTTTCTTTCATCAGTGTTTTGTAGTTCTCCTTGTAGAGATCTTTCACCTCCTTGGTTAAGTATATTCTTAAGTATTTTATTTTCTTTGTAGCTATTGTAAATGGTATTAGGTCTTTGATTTAACTCTCAGCTTGACTGTTATTAGTATATAGAAATGCTAGTGATTTGTGTGCATTGATTTTGTAAACTGAGACTTTGTTGAATTTATCTCTCAATTCCAGTAGTCTTTTGGTGAAGTCTTTAAGGTTTTCTAGATACAAGATTATATCATCAGCAAACAGGGATAGTTTGGCCTCCTCTTTTACTCTTTGATTGTTCTTTATTTCTTTCTCTTGACTGATTGATCTGGCTAGGATTTTCAGTACTCTGTTGAATAGAAGTGGTGACAATGGGCACCCTTTTCTTGTTCCAGTTCTTAGGGGGAATGCTTTCAACTTTTCCCTTTCAGTATGATGTTGGCTGTGGGTTTGTCATATATGGCTTTTATAATTTTGAGGGATGTTCCCTCTGTGCCTAGTTTGTTGAGGGTTTTTATCATGAAAAGGTGCTGGATTTTATTGAATGTTTTTTCTGCATCTATTGAGATGATCACATGTTCTTTGTTTTTGCTTCTGTCCTTGTGGTGAGTCACATTTATTGATTTGCATATGGTGAATCACCCTTGCATCCCTGGAATGAAGCTCACCTTGATTATGGTGAATTATATTTTTGATGTGCTGTTGAATTTGGTTTGTTAGTATTTTGTTGAGGATTTTCACATTATGTTCATCAGGGATATTGGTCTGTAGTTTTCTTCTTTTTTGTTATGTACTTTCCTGGCTTTGGTTTCATGGTGATCAAGCCATTATCCCAATGTACCTCAGTCCTTCAGAGCAGGTCACCTGTCTTCCCTCTCCTCACTTTAAGGGCCTCCTGTTGCCTCTCTTTTGATGCACAATGTTCTCTCTTAGACGATTAATCTGAAAGTAGATATCCACTCATCACTTTCAATCCTCTTTTTGAGATCGGTGTGTATAGGCTGCTTCTAGTCAACTAATATAAATTTCCCTTAGCAAACTAATATAAATTTCTCTTAGCAACTAATATAAATTTCTCTTAGCAAAATACAACTACTGTTTGCATCTTTACAACAAGGGATATCTTTCTGGTTTCAGGTCTCAACATCCTTGAAATATAAGCACATGATCTCTGAGAGGTAAATCTCTCTGGAGTTCTCCCTATCATAAATTACTTTCCAAAACTTGTTTTTAATTGAGGTTTCAGTTTTAAAAAATTTGCTCAAAAATCCCTAACTCTACAGAAACATAAAAATATTTTCTCTATAGCCCCTCACACAGATGAGGAAAGTGAGGCATACATAGACTAAAAACTTGCAAAGTTCAGAGTGCTGAAGGTGGAATTTAAACTGAAAAACATCTGAATCCCAAACTTATGTTTCTTCCATCAGGATTTAGCTCCAAAGACTTTCTTGTCACTCAGCTAGTCTCAGATGTTTAAAGAACATACAAAACTTAGTCATTTGACCTTGCTTTTTGTTCATACTACTTTCTTGGTCCATGTACCTTATATTTCTTCATTAGTTAGATCTGCTGAGTTTTGCTTTCTATTTAATTCCAATATTTATTCAGCAGTGACTTTGCATTTTTAGTATTTTTGTGCATCCCTTAAAGTATTTTAAAAATGAATCTTGCTTTCTAGGACTCGATAAGGTATGGAATATCTTCTTAAGATCTTAGAGATATTAGGAAAGATTAAGTGATACTGAAATGATGCTCTGATAAGCAAAATGATTATTGCTGTCTCTGGGAGTAGATTTTCTAGTTTAATGTGAATAAATAGCTCATCTTCAGTTTTAAACATAGCAGCAGTTTTCCACATGTCTTTCTTCTTTGGGTCCCCAAAGCATTTCATGCTTATTATAACCTCATATTTTGTTATTCCTGTTTCCCTGAATAGGTTGCATTAATACAACAGTAATATTCAAGGTCAGGGTGCATGGCTGTAAATAGTTATTTGGAAGAGTATAAAAACTCCAATGGTTTCTCCAGGTAATGAGGTACAAGACAAACTCTACAGCTGACATTTTTACTAGTGCAATCTCTTCAATCCTGCTGCCATATAGGGGACTCAGGAAAATTCTGCAATGTCATGAAGTTTTCCACATTACTTTAGAGAGTACTGTGCATTTCAGTTATAACTTGTATTTGGCATCATCATTTAATTACTGACAATTGCTTGAGTTTGACAATTCCTGATTTAGCTGTTATCTACTTTCCTGGGCTTTCATGAATAGGGTGATAATAGAGACTCTTTTCATAGAATTTAAAAGGCTCTGGACAGTTCTTGTAAATGTTCACCTACATGCTTAATTTCCTACAGTCACAGCATTAGAATAAAAGCCCAAAAGAAAATAGCTCATCAGTCCTGGTTTAGCTGGTTTCTGGAGTGTGTTTTGTCACAGGACATGACTGTAGACCTGTAACTGGGGCAGTTTCTCTTTCTGCAGGTGAGACTAGCTAATAGACCATAGTGGAACAGTAAGTCCTTTCAAATAGTACCTAGGCTTCCTGTGGTGACACAGCCCTCTGGTTAGTTGCAGTGGCCGTGGTACCTGCAGTCAACACAGTTTCACTCTTTGGAGCTCAGATGTTTAGAGAGCTGCATGAAGCCTTTACCCCAAGCAATCTGCAGTCATCACTGAATGCTGCACAATGGTGTGGCTGCTTTTGCTGCTGTTTCCAGTAGCTGCCATGCTGATGGACATCTGCCTATCGTACATTCAGTATAATACCCCACAACACTATTTTGACAGTAAGTGACTTCTAGGTTATTATTTTAGTATTTATGCCTCTTTCTACTAAAAGTATGACTACCCTTCATTGCCAACTGACTGCATGCTGATTATTGCTTATTTCAGATACAATTTTAGAAATCTATTTACCCACTGTCACTTTATTTGAAAATCTCACAGTCGAAGGCATATACAACATATGAATGGTTTTTCCAATTTAAGATCATGCATGGAGGTAAAGTCACATTAACTGTATCCTTTGTATAGAAGAGGGGCTCCTTGGCCAACAAAACTCTATTTCCTCTCCTTACAAATTAAAGGTATAGGAATAAAGAATCATTTAGGAGTATAAAGAAAATGGCTTACCTTGTTCACATAATTGATAATAACTCACTCAATTTTAATTTATTCTAACAGCCTGGGAGGACTCTGCCAGCATATCCCTTTTGTTAGGAAAGGTTTTAAACCTTCCTTCTCATTGTTTAGTCATTTGTTCATTCATTCATCTGTTAATTCATTCATTTATCAATCAACAACTTCTAAGTGGGAATGCACTAGACAGAAACTGCTGTCTCAGGCTACAAAGAAGATGAAGACATGATCCTGGCATTTAAACATACATCATTTTTTATGGGATAAATAAATGAATTAATGAATAACTCTTTCCTCTTGTTCTTTCTGATGATTGGCATTTTGAATATTAAGAGAGAGGAAATGTTCATATACTACTTTAGGATAAGCAAGTCAGAATTTCCATATAGGATGGAAGCAACTCATATATTATATCCTCATATGAATTTATCTATCCACAGAATATGAAATAATAATAATAGTAGTAATAACAACAGCAATAATAAATGTTAGAAACAGTCTTATAAGCCAGAGACCTGCACAAGTGAACACTTTATTTTTCAGAGCTGCAAACTCTTACATTTAGAAAGTTGAAGCTGTTATTTGTCCATCTGCTGCAAATGTCACATTCTTACTTAGGATATATCCAAAGAACAAAGCATTGTTCTTGGTGTCTTCATGATTTTCGTATTTTGATTTTGTTCTACTCTGATTAGGAGAAGGAAATGGCATCTTTCAATTGTTCTTAGGGGTTATGCTTTTATCAGGCAAGTTGACCATGCACAATCCAATTTTCACATACTTTTTGGTAACCTCTTATGTGCAAGGATCTCTGCTATGTTCTCTGGGGGATACAAAGATGAACAAGACAGGGGAAATAAAGAATGGCATGGATCACCATAATGCAAGACAACGTGATAAATGCCTTGAGAGGACAAAACAAGTCCTGTTGTAACATAGAAGAGAGGATATAAATTCCTGTGCTTCTCTGAGAAGGATTTATGAAAGAGGAAATATTGACCTGGAAATTGAGACTCTTTAGGGTTTAGGCAGTTAGAAATGAAAGTGAAAGCAATTCAAGGCAGAGCAGACTTTATCATCAAAGATCATTTGTTCATTTATTAATCAAACATTTATTGAGCACCTATGGTACATAGTTGCAATCCACAAGAAATTTGTAATCTATCTGAGAAGATAGACCCTTACCTAATAAATAAAATGGGATATGATGAATTTGGTAAGAGTGTTATGTACTGAGTACACTGGGAGCACAGAGGTGGAAGCAATTTATTCCGACTAGAAGAGAAGATTACATCTGAACTGCCTTGGGGGATAAATAGGAATTTTGTGGGCGATGCGAAAGAATGGCATTTCAGAGAGAGGAAAGATCATGTGCACATTGTCTAAGCCAGTGTTTCTCAAAATGTGATTTTTAGGCCACCTTTGTCAGAGACAACTGGTATGCTTCTAAATACAGATTTTTTGCCTTACTCCAGATCTACTGAATTATAATCTCTCTGAATAAAACCCAGCATTTGCTTTTTAAACATGTTTCTCAGCTTGATAAAGATTATACATTGCTGATCCAAGGATGAAGTGATATGGCTCATTTGGGGAGTGAATAATGGGTTAGCAGAACTCAAGGTGTGTATGAGACTGAATGACAGACTGAGAGGAAGGAGAAAGGCACTTTTGTTCATCGATGGTGGTGCTGCTTATCTGCAGTGCAGCAAGAGTTGTAAGAGATAAAGCTAGAGGAGTCATTGGTGCCAAATGACGAAAGGACTTGAATAACTCTACTTTGTTCCTTGGACAATGGGGAGCCATTGAAGTTTTGTAAGTAGGTGAGTGAAGTGTATAAAATATCACACATGTGAAAATCCAAGAAGTTTCTGAAGTTCCCACCGTACATTTTAAATCGCATATATTTCATGCACAGGTATTGAATTGATTGCTTTCTTCTCCTACAAATATGCAAGTTTTTAGAAAGCATTTTAAAGACAATTCAAATTCAATGTCTTACTTAACATTTGTCAGTTGTGATTTTGATGTTACCTGTAAACATATTACAGATCCTCTTTGCAATGTGTATTTCATGATTACACTTTTGACTACTTACAGGGCGGCCTGAATATGCATGAGTTGTATTAATGTGAAAATTTGATGAGATAATTTTCGATTGCTTGGGCCATCAGGTAGAGATAGTGAAGCAAATTGTCCTGTAAGTCAGTCCAGGGATGCACCTGGCATCGCAATGTGGCTCTGTGACCATGCTGATCTTTGTTGTGTGGGGGAGAGTATGTGGTACAGTGGTAGTCTCAAATTTGGGGACTTTCATCTGATTGTAGCTTTGAGGGTGAGAGGATATAATCCTTGAAATATTCTACAAACTTCATCTTCCTCTTCAACCTTTGTGATATCTCCTTCTTGAAGGTCATTGAAATTGTGACCTAATGGCCCCCTTGTTGTCTGAATGTCTGGAGTCTTTAGCACACACTCCTGCCCCTGCCTCATAATCCCTTTTGGGGACGACCCTTACCTTTGGGAGAGGTGGCCTGTTTCTCACTTCACATCTATCTGCCAAGGAAAGAACCTGCCTTGGGGGCGGAGAGAGGGGCAGAGAAGAACAGTAGTTCAGTAGCCTGCATACCAGGGTGTCCATCCATGACGTAATGCAGTTAGGCTAGATCTGCATCTTTCCACATCTCAGTTTTATGAGGCTTAATCTCTGCATCATCCAAAGAGTGAGAGAAACTCTGTAGAACTATTAAGTCTGTGCTGGGGGATTAGAAAGCAACATAGGACCCTTTAAGCTCATCTTGGAGGCTTAGCTCAAGAAGTGAACATCTTCAGAATATGCCTTGGGCAGTTTTTTTAAGATTTTTTAAAAAAATTCCATTCTCTGCCCCCTGTGTAAATTCACTTTTAGGCAGCACTGCTGATGGACAGTTCAGTTCTCTGGTTTTTCTTTGACAAGGTGGCTACATTTGTATGCCATCCTGGTCACACAATGCCTGTTTACCAAAGTGGAGTGGGTACTTTTGTGGGCTGGAAGCATCGCAAGTCTCTATGTACACACTGGAGAAACCATCGCCCTCTGATGAGGATTGGCTCCAGTAGACACACAGAGTGTGCACCTCCTGTAAACACACACCAAACAAAAGCTGAAGGAGGCTACCCAGGGCCTGCTGGGAGGCAGGGTGTTAAAAAAATTTGCCTGGATCATTGAGCCGTGACTGTAATTGCAAACATTTGGTTCCTCGTTATGGTCCTTAATGTGGCCATGAGAGGGGCAGGCCAACCAGCAGGGCTCTGTGAAGATTTGAAAGTGGGGCTCTAAGCATGGCCCAGAAGCACTCTGTCACATTACTGTCAGGGAAAAACAGACTTAGTTTACAATGCCTGGAATGGAAACATGTCAACTTAAAAGCAAAATATCAGGCATTTGGGGTATGTAAATCTTTAATGGTATGGCTCAAACCTTACAAGAAGTTTCCTTGCATTTGCAAAGTCATCTATGTTGAGAGTGGCTCTCTATTATTTAAACCTCCAAAATGTTAATATATGTACAACAAAAAATAAATAAACAAGAAAATAGATGTTGGGATAGTTTATTCTTTTATATATATAAAATAAATCTGTGGTTTGCTCTAATGCACTGAGTATTTTCTTCTCCCCGTCTCGAGAAGACATGCTTCACCAATTGTCTTTCTTGGTACCAGGGACCTTTGTGTGGAGTAGCAGATTTTGTCGTCATCCTCACGGCTGTTGCTGATGACATGCAGGCTTGTCAAGGGGGCATCATGCTGGGTCATCACCCTTCAGGGATAAGGGACTGAAGGAAGAAGGAGACTGGAGTACGGAGGTCATGTTGAGGGCAGGTATATTCTCAGTGGTGTTCTTAGTTGAATTTCTGTGGATAAAATGCACTCCGTATGTGAAAACTCATGTGACGGGCATTTGCGTCGAATGAAAGCAGTGTGATGGTGGGGAATGCCACAAGGGCACCTTATACCTGAACTGGCAAGGAGCTGAGGAGCTCCTGCCCCCTAGAGCCCATGCAGACTTGGGTGATGGTCTTTCCAGAATTGACTGATGGTGTACAGATAGTGCTTCAATGAATATTTGGAACTTTTTGTGACCCTTGATATCTTTGCAGGGTTCTGGAAGGAGTATGGGAGTGAGCGAGCTCCAGTAATTACTGGAATCACCAAATTTCCTGTCAACCTTACAGGTTAGAGATTAGGGATTAAATGTGATTTAGGAACCCCCAAAAAATTGAACATATATTACATCCAAATTTGTGGAATTCATATGCACTACAAACACATACAACACTAGGCGATTTTCTTAGAATATTCACACGTTTAATAATCACAACAATGCCTCACAAATAGCCAGGAGGGCAGACACTATCTTTCTTTAAGGTTGAGCAAAGAGAAACTCAGAGAAATCAAGTGACTTTTCCAGGATCACACAGGAAGTGAAAACCAATGTCTGGGATTCAGAAAGTCTGACTCTAAATTTAGGTTTTGTCCACCACACGGGGTTGAAAATGAAAATAAAATACAATGCTTTTAAACACGGGGAGAAAATAGTTCTAGTGTTGGTATTATTGTGCTCTGTCAGAGCTTAACCATATGTAGTCATCATCCTTAAGGGGACATTTCATAAGGTCTATAAAAGATAGTTGAGAATCCAAGGTCAGAAATCTGGTTAGAAACAAAACCAGTGCTGGAACCAAAACATCTTTTCTCCTAATTCAAGATCCTCTCCAAGTCACCTTGAAGTCTCCTACCATGAATAAGGTAGCACAAGACACACCACAAAATCAAGTATGTTATTTAACACTATCAGCAATAACAACAAACAAAAATACTTCCAGGTGGGTCTGTGAGAAAGCTTTTCTTTTCATTAAGCAGAAAAGTTTTACATGAAGATATTTTATTATAGAGACCTATAATTATTTATAAATGGGACAACTACATAGCTACTTCCTTTGCTAATAGTGACTGTGACATTAAGATAGCCTGAAGAAGAAGTGTGGTTTCTTTAGCTTGGCAGTCTAAATTGACCAATTCTTGATTTAATTTGCTTACATTAAAATATAATATTGATTTGTGCTCTATTTGAATACATGTCACATTGCACACGTCACAGAAATGAGCACTAAACTAGGACAGAAAATATCTGGTGTAAAATCCTGGTTGTGTTACTTACTCCTCTGTGACTTTGGGCAAGTTGTTTACCATTTTGGGGGCCTCCCTCCTTGTCTTACAAATGGGGATGATGCTATAGCTTTCCTGGCACTTTATGAAGTCATCTTAAGGAGCATATACTACATGCTATATTACAGTGCAAGGAAAAGACTTTGTGAACTCTAATTCTAATAGGTAATTATTTAGAAATTCCATGGTATTATTTGTGAGGGTGAATGGAAAGTAAGCTAGGTCAGCAAGGACCTCCTCCTACTGAGCTTCCCTTCCATGTTCAAGGGTCTGTTCTAAGATGCTTTATTTATATTGCATATAATTCTTACAACAGCCTTATAAAGTAGATGTTCTATTTCAATTTTACAGATGTAGAATTTGAGGATCAGGTTATGTAACTGGCCACAAAGCTACCTGGTAAGAAAAAGAGTTCATATTTGAATCCAAGTTACTTTGACCCCTACATCGGTGTGCTCGAGCGATCCACTGTCCTCCTTTCAGAATTTAGGGGTCCCCTTTGCCACTGGTGGGCCTGTTGTGTTAGTTCTTCACAGGACAGCAGCGCGTGAGCAAATGGCTGCCATGATGGCCCACCCAGGTCCACGTTCTGGCCATTTCCATTGGCCAATGCAGATAACATGCATGTTTTCCCATTGTTTTATCACAGAAGCATGGTGATAAAAGCTTTCTTTTTACAGAGCCTGTGAAATAAATCGAAGTGCGGTGTTTACAAAGACACTCCACTTGATCAGTCTGCTGCTGGAGCCTCTGAGTGCTCCGGGCTTGCAGACAGCACTTATTTTAATGGCCTGAAGGAAAGAACCTTTTAAGAAGATCAAATGAAACACCTGAAAAGAAATCTGGCTTCTTAGTCCCATGGGTATGAAAAGAAGCTTTTATGTTTTGATTTAAATTTTGAGAATTGTTTGCTTTTTCAGACTCCAGGGAGAAGGGATAGATTTATATTGGAGTCTTGCCTGGAGGTAAAACTACAAACCGCTAAGTTAACTTACTTCATTATGAAGAGTGGGGCTGCCTGTTGGTGTGAAAATTGGCAAGACTTGGGTTCCTATTTTGACTATGCTACTCACCAGCTGTGTGACCATGAAAAAGTAAACGAACCCTTCTGAACCTATTTTCTCATCTATAAAACAGAGATTACAATGTCTTTCTAAAAGGGTATATTATGAATTTAAAGAGAAAATAAACTTGTTAGTCTAGCAATTGATTTACAGCAGGCTGCAAATTCCCTTAGTCCTGAGAACAGAAGACCATATTTTTAATTCCATGTATTGGTTTGTGACCTCGGGAAAGTCACCTCTTTTCTTGGGGTTCTTTGTTTCTTTTCTTTTCTTTTCTTTCCTTTTCTTTTCTTTTCTTTTCTTTCCTTGTCTTTTCTTTTCTTTAAGTAATCCCTTTCTGACCAATCTTTGTTTCTTACCTGGAAAAGATGAAGAATTTCTCTGAAGTTCTTTCAGCTCAAACATTCTATGTGCCTATAACTGATTACTTTTGGCCCAGTAACCACAACAATTTTGGTGGTTACTACTTGAGATACTTTGAAGGAAACACTTTTCAATGGCTCTAACAATGTTATATTGAGAAATAAGAATCCTTTGCAGATAAAGCAAGAAAAGGATACTTTCAATCTATTATCCGGATATTTTAGATAAGGTTGCATGTGGTCGCGAACTTGCTTGACAACATGTGTTTATCTCCCCACCAGACTGTGCAATTTGAGGGCAGACATCTGTGTCTCATTCATTTTCATGACACACAATAATAGAATGTTTTAACACTCAGCAGTTACTCTATATGTATTAATTGATTGATTCTTGCAATTTTTAAAGATGTATATTTATTAGTGCTATAGGCTTACTTGGACTAATAAAGAAGAAACGATTTTTGACATTTCTCTAAATGTTTATACTTCTACTAACTCTAAGGTCCATGTTTTGGACTGGCTAATCATTACAATGAGTTAGTAGCAATGAATAGTCCACATAGAACACACTATCTCTTAATTTAGAATTTATCAGCCAGGGCCAATCCGAATTTATATTTTGGTAAGGAAGACCTGAGTATCGTGCTTATGACTACCTTCCCTTCCACTTATCTTTTTCTGGCTGCAAATCCCTCAATAGCTTCCTCTATACAACTGTATCAGATCTAAACATCACCTGGCTTTTCCAGATTTCATTTTGTTTCAAACCAGCCTCAATCTTTATTGCAAAGGGCCCTTTCAAACACACTGCATTGTAGATACAGCAGGAAAACACTAGTAAAGACTTGAGAATTATTTGATTGTTTTGAGGTTATCATTCCCTTGATTGAGGATAACCTGAAATTCTAGGGAGAGTTGGAGAAATCATAAGCATGAAATATCTTTTTATTTTTGAGAAAAGAGTAGCATTCAGGAAGCTTCCGTTGAGCCATGAGAGACAACAGTTAGAGTGATAAAGGTTTAGTATTTCATTGAAATGGACTCTGGTTATCTCTGAAATCCCCAAACTGAGCACAGATGTGGTATTTTAAATCCATACAGACCTTGTCATTACAAAGGATGATAAAGCACTTGACAAAATCTTTGTGGTCACCATGCTACACAGTATCCAATGGGGAGATGAAAGAGTTGCATGGACCATTAGCACTTGAGAGATTGAACAAATGTGTAGAGAAGAAAAATGTTGACTAGTGACACTAAGAGGAACTCTACTTTTCTCTAAAGGAAGCCAAGAGATCTTAGATCAAAGAGTAGACTAGATTTTGATGTTAAATGATTCCTGTTCTCATTCACTGAACAATTTTTTTGAGCATCCACTATGCGTCTGACACCATTTTAGCACCATGGGGAACAATAAGATGGATAAGACGGAGTATCTACTTCTGCAGCAAGAAGAACAAAAAATAGCACCTTTTTATTCTCTTTTTATCTTTGGAAGCAATTGAAACTAAGACACAAATCATCTTGCAATCAAAACAGTAGCTTTGTTACTGATAAATCTAATGGGAGAACATGGACATATGGACTTGTTAACAATACCCCTTCTAGGTCTAGACCTTTGCACAGCCCATTCTAAGAAGAGTTTGGGTTGGCACAGCAGACACACTTAGAAATATTGTTGACCAACTAACTAGTCTTGATTTTTGAGCCCAAACTAATAGCTTTTATAATTGATTAGCTCCACTTCATCAGATTCATATCACTTACTAATCAGGTAGCTTACTGCTGCTTTCATTGGGAAAAATGATTAAGAATCAGTGATGAGTGAGACCCACACAGAGTCTTACATCAGTGGAAGGAGTCTCATAGAATTTTGAGGTCAAGGAATAGAGATCTTCATCTGATATTATCCAGCTTTTTCTCTTCTAACGCATGAGTTTAATCCATAAGTTTATGTTAAAATGACAGTAGCTTTTTCCCTTGCAGCAGTATATTAGGGAAGCCCTGCTCTAGCCTTAGTGATGGCACTGCCCCAATAATAACCAGCATTTCATTTTGGCATCTTCCTGGGACCATTGCTGAGCAGTTTAGTTTTGGTCCTTAGATGGCCTTTGAAAAGGGTTGAAATAGGACCTTAAGCTAAATTTATTTCCTATTTTATATCCCTCCCTAAATTTCATTCTATCACATTGTTCAACATCAGAGATTGTAAAATAAACCTAAATAACAAAAGTTAACGTCATGGAGATATCCCCAATTTAGATATAATCCCATTCTCACTACTAAGTTCCTCAAGAGAAATAAAAGTAAAAAAATCTAATTTCTGTGGCCTTTTAATAAAGTTCAAATTCACTGAAGTCCAAAAACCTGCTTAAGGATGTCAGCAAGCAAGATTTGAAAGTTTTAAAACTTGATATGGAAAGAGATGAATTTTAGACTCACACTTGCTTGTAGAGATGTCTCTGTACACCCCTATTTAATCTTTATGATGTGATCAACCTGTGATTTTTTTTTGCATGACGGGAGTGGAAGTCAATCTAGCTAACATTTATTGAATACTATGAGCACTGTGGGTAATACGAAGATTACTGAATATGTAGCCACTTTTCCTAAGAGAAAATCATATAAACTGGATAAAATGGAATATTAGGTTGGAATACAATCCCTCTCTGTCTGGTTCAGCCATTTTTCTTTTAATTCTGTACCTTCAACTGCAGCCATGCTGTCTTTATTGTTTCCAACATGCTATGCTTAATCATATTCCCGTGTCATTATGCTTATATTTTCTTCCAGACATGAGTCCTTTACTGCCTTCTCAGACAGGCAGCCTTTAAGAATTTTTTTGGTTAAAATTTTGTTGCTTTTCTGGAAAGATATATCCAGGCTTTCCACTGAAATCCCATGGAACTTTTCTACCTTCGTTGTAGCACTATCCCCTTGTTTTGGGACAAGAGGATGTCTTATTCTTCAGTGGCAGATTGTAATGATGACTTACATTCTTTACCTGTCTATATCTGTACCTTTTACCATGTGGCTTTAAGGGTCCTACCCTCTAGGGGAACAGTTTATTTCTCTGTTCTTTGATTATGAGTTTGGCTGTGTGACTTGTTTGGCCAGTGTAATGTGAGCAATCATGACAGAGAGTCTGGAAAAGGTCCTTGAGTATTTCTGGTTGTGTACTTGTGCTTCTTCCATTGCCTTTAGCATATGCCTGAGTGAGCCTTTTGGGGGGATGAGACATGCTTGGAGCACAGCAGATTTTTTTTTTTCACAATAACACCAACCAAAACTAGCTGAGATCAGTCAACAGCAAGCTGACCCCCAGATATTTGAGCATACTGGGCCAAGTACAGAACGACTGCCTTATAAAAGGTCCAGACTATATCAGTGAGCCACAGACTTATTGCTTTAATAAATGCATACTTATTTCTTTATGGCACTGAGTTTTTGTGGTTAGATGTCAGGTAGATATTTTGTGGAAATAAATAACTGATACCTTTTTTGTTTCCATTGTTATACTGTGAGTTTTCTGAGAGCATGGATTATGTAAGAGTTGTCCTTTTTCTTCCCCCACTATCTAGCATAGACAAGGTATATTTGTTTGCTAAATGAAAGATATCCTAGAAAAATAAATAAATATTGTACTTTCAAATTAGACACTACCCCAAAGTTAGTGGGGTAGGCTTTGATACTACTCAAAGCAATCTACAGATTCAATACAATCCCTATCAAAATACATTCTTTGCAGAAATGGAAAAAAAATTCTAAAATTCATATGGAGCCACTAAAGACCACAAATAGCTAAAGCAATTCTGAGCAAAAAGAGCAAAGGTGAAGGCATCATATTACCTGATTGCAAATTATGCCACAAAGCCATAGTAACTCAAACAGCATGGTACACGGAATAAAAACAGACACATAGACCAATGGAACAGAATAGAAAATCCCGAAACAAATCTATATGCTTATAGCCCAGTCGTTTTTGACAAAGGCACCAAGAACATACAGTGGGGAAAGGACAGTCCATTCAATATATGGTACTGGTAAAACTGGATCTCCCTATACAGAAGAATGAAACTAGAACCTCATCTTTCACTATATATAAAAATTAACTCAAAATGGATTAAAGACTTAAATGTAAGACCTGAAACTATGAAACTAGTAGAAGAAAACATTGGGGAAACACTACAGGACATTGGTTGGGGCAAAGTTTTTTTGGGTATGACTTCAAAAGCACAGGCTAAAACAAAAATAAACAAATAGGATTAATTCAAACTAAAAAGCTTCTGCACAGCAAAGGAAACAATTAATAAAGTGAAGGGACAACCTACAGAATGGGAGAAAATGTCTGCATACTAACCATCTGGCAAAGGATTAATAACTAGAATATATAAGGCTATAATTGTGTTGAGGTAATTTTCTAGTATACCCAGTTTTTTGAAAGTTTTTATCATGAAGCGATGTTGAATTTTATCAAAGGCATTTTCAGCATCAATTGAAATGATCATATGATTTTTGTCTTTTGTTTTGTTGTTGTGATGTATTACATTCACTGATTTGCATATGTTGAGCCAACCTTGCATCCCTGAGATGAATACTCTTGATCATGACGAATAATCTTTTTAATGTGTTATTAAATTTGGTTTGCCAGTATTTTATTGAGGATTTTTGCATCTATGTTTATCAGAGATATTGTCCTATAATTTTCATTTTTTTGTTGTGTATTTGTCTGGTTTTGGTATCAGAGTGATACAGGCCTCATAGAATGAGTTTGGGAATATTCTCTCCTCCTTAATTTTTTGGAATAATTTAATTACGGTTGATATTAATTCTTTTTTGAATTCTTGGTAGAATTCAGCAATGAAGCTATTGGATCCTGGGCTTTTTTATGATGGGAGACTTTTTATTACTGCTTCTATCACATTACTTGTTATTGCTATATTCAGATTTTGAATTTCTTCCTAGTTCTATCTTGTTAGGTTGCATGGTCCACTGGTCATGCAGTTCAGGAGCATATTGTTTAATTTCCATGTGATTGTGTATTTTCCAATGTTCTTCTTGCTCTTGATTTCTAGTTTTATTTCATTGTGACAGAAGAAATACTTACTATAATTTCAATGTATCCATTTCTCTTTGGTTTTCCAATTTATTGGAATGTAGTTGCTAATAGTCTCTCATGATCCTTTGGATTTCTACAGTATGGGTTGTAATGTCTCCTTTGATTTTATTTATTTGGGTCTCCTTTTTTTTTTTTTGGTCCAGCCAAAAATGTGTCAATTTTGTTTATCTTTTCAAAAAAACCAACTATTCTTTTTATTGATCTTTTGTATTTTTTCTTGGTTTGAATTTCATTTATTTCTCCTTTCATTTTTATTATTTCTTTTCTTTTACTAATTTTGGGTTTGGTTTGCTTTTGTTTTTCTAGTTGTTTGAGATACATTGTTAGATTGTTTATTTGAAGCTTTTCTACTTTTTTTGATATAGGCACTTATTGCTATAAACTTTCCTCTTATTATTGCTTTGCTGTATCTTATAGGTTTTGATATGTTGTTTTCCATTTTAATTTGTTTTAAGACATTTTATAATTTTCTTCTTAATGTCTTCATTGTCCCACTAATCATTCAGGAGCATATTGTTTAATTTCCATGGGTTTGTGTGTGTTTCAATGTTCCTTTTGTTTTTGATGTCAGTTTCATTCCATTGTCGTCAGAGGAAATAGTATGATTTCACTTTTTTTTGGATTTTTAAGGCTTACTTTGTGGCCTAACATGTGGTCTATCCTTGAGAATTATCCATAAGCTGAGGGGAAGAATATGTATTCTGCAGCTGTTGAATGAAACATTCAGTAAGTATCTATCGGGTCCATTGGGTCTATTGTGCAGATTAAGTCCACTATTTCTTTGTCGGTTTTCTGTCTAGATAATATGTCTAATGCTTAAAGTGGGGTTCTAAGTATCCAGCAATTATTGTATTGGGGTCTATCTCTCTCTTTAGCTCTGATAGTATTTGTTTTATATATTTGGATGCTCCAGCGTTGGTTGCGTGTATATTTAGAATTGTTATATCTTCTTGTTGAATTGACCCTTTTATCATTATATAACGACCTTCTTTGTCTCTTTTTACAGTTTTTAATCTTGAAATGTATTTTATCTGATAGAACTCTTTTTTTGGTCTTCATTTGCATGGAGTAACATTTTCCATCCCTTTATTTTCAGTCTCTGTGTGTCTTTATAGGTGAAGTGGGTTTTTTTGCAGACAACATATAGTTGGTTCTTGGTTTTTTTATCCATTCAGCCATTCTATGTCTTTTGATTGGAGAATTTAGTCCATTCCCATTCAATGTTATGTTATTATTGGTAGGTAAAGATTTATTACTGCCATATAGCTGTTGATTTCTGATTGATTCCTGGTCCTCTCTTTGTTCTTTCCTTCCCGTCTTCCTTTGTTTAAAGTGATTTTCTCTGGTAGTATATTTTAATTTCTTGATTTTTATTTTTATGTATCTGTTTTAAGTTTTTTTTTTAATTTGAGATTACTATGAGGCCTGAAAAAACATTTATAACTAATTATTTTAAACATATGACAATTCTGCTTACAAACAAACAGACTAACAAGAAAATTGGCAAAGAGAAATCTAAGAGAAATTCTACACTTTAAGTTCATCCCTTCCTGCTTGTTACTTTTTTATTGTTTCCATCTATACCTTTTTATATAATATTATCTATCTCTCATAAAGTTGTTATAGTTATTTTTGATAGGTTTGTCTTTTAGTCTTCCTACTCAGCTTATAAGTGGTTTATACATCACAATTACAGCAATAGAGTATTCTGTATTTGTGTCCTTACCATTCCAGTGAGTTGTATACCTTCAGAAGATTTATTATTGTTCATTAACATGTTTTTCTTTCAGATTGAAGAACTCCTTTTAGCATTACTTATAGGACAGGCCTGGTGTTGGTGAAATCCCTCAGCTTTTATTTGTCTGGGAAAGTCTTTATTTCTCCTTCATGTTTGAAGGACATTTTTTCAGGATATAATATTCTAGGGTTAAGGTTTATTTCCTTCAGCACTTTGAATATGTTGTGCCACTCTCTCCTGGCCTGTAAGATTTCTGCTGAGAAGTCTGCTGCCAGATGTATTGGAGTTCCTTTATATATTATTATTTTTTTTCTTTCCCTTAGGACCTTTTCTTTAACTTTGACTTTTGGGAGCTTGATTATTAAATCCTTTGAGGTAGTCTTTTTTTGGGTTAAATCTTCTTGGTGTTCTATGACCTTCTTATACCTGAATATTAATATTTTTCTCTAGGTTTGGAAAGGTTTCTGTTATTATTTCTTTGATTAAACTTTCTGCCCCAATTTCTCTCTTTACCTCAACTTTAAAGCCAATAACTTAGATTTTCCCATTTGAGGTTATTTTCTAGATCCTGTAGGTGTGCTTCATTCTTTTTTCTTCTTTTTTTTTTTCTTTTCTGACTGTGTATTTTCAAATAGCCTGTCTTCAAGTTCACTAATTCTTTCTTCTGCTTGGTGAATTCTGCTGTTGAGAGCTTCTGATACATTTTCCAGTTTGCCAATTGAATTTTCAGCTCCAGAATTTCTGCTTTTTGAATTATTTGAATCTCTTTGTTAAAGAAGACAGCTATTTTGAATTCTTTGTCTGAAAGGTCACCTATCTTTATCACTCTAGGATTGGTCATTGGTACCTTATTTAGTTCATTATGTGAGATCATGTTTACCTGGATGTTCTTGATGCTTGTGGATGTTTCTTGATCTCTGGGTGTTGAAGAGTTATGTATTTATTTTAATCTTTGCAGTCTAGGCTTGTTTGAACCTGTCATTCTTGAGAAGGCTTTCCAGATATTCAAAGAAAATTGATTGCTATAATCTTTATCTCTGTCACTGCAGCTGTATCTGCACTGGTGCTCCAGCCCAGTAATGCTGTGATTATTTCAAACTCCTGGTGGTACCACCTTGGTGAACTTGGGTAAGATATAGGAGAATTCCCTGGATTACCAGGCAAAGTCTCTCACTTTTCTCTCACTCTCCGTGCTGGATTGCTGGAGTTGGGAGAGGAGAGAGATGGGCATTTCCTCATGGCCACCACCATCAGGTCACACCTGAAGCCAGTCCTGTCTCACCTAAAGCCAGTGGTGACTGTTGCCTGGATACCTTTGATATTTATTCAAAGTCCAAGGGCTCTTTAGTCAGCAGGTAGTGAATCCTGCCATGACTGGGTCCTTGCCTTCAGGGCAGCATGTTTCCTTCTGGCCCAGGCTAGGCCCAGAAATGCCCTCCAGGAACTAAAGCCTGGACTCAGAGACTTCAAGAGTCTGTTTGGTACTTTATTTTACTGTGGCTGAGCTGCTACCTGAGTTGCAAAACAAAGTCCTCTGAACTCTTCCTTTCCTTTCCCTAAGCAGAGGAAGATTCTTCTTTGCTGCACTGCCTGGAGCTGGAGGAGGGCTGACAGAGTCACTGGCTTGGCCACTGCCACTGGTATCTCACTGGGTAATGTGCACTCCAAGTCCATTGACTCTGAGCCAGCACAGCCACAGGAACTGCTTAAGGACTGTAGCCTTTGTGGACTGACTGCCTTACAAATTTTGTCCAGGCCCCAGGCTACTTTTTGTCAGCTGATGGTGGGGCTAAGGGAAACTTGGGCTTTGTGGTGGAAGATTTCCCTCTGGCTGGGCTCATCTAAATGCTCCCTTCATGAGCACTGGGCAGAATTCTGCCCTGTGCTGTGTTCCACTGTGCCAGGGTGGCCCTAGGTTCCAATGCAAAGTCCTATAATTACTTCATTCTCCTTCCCCAGGCACACAGATTCTCTCTCTACTGGACATGCTGGTGCAGAACTACTGGGGGATGGGGCAGAGGTGGCATAGGCAATGCAAGATTGTCTTTTCTGCCCTCTTCAGTGCCTCTTTCCTTGATATAATGTTAAAACCAGGTAGTTTGATCACTAACCTGATTTTTGGTTATTCTGAAAATGCTTTCTTGTGCAGATAGTTGTTGAATTTGGTGTTTGTGCAGAGGTACAATCACTGGAGGTTTCTATTTGGCCATCTTGCTTCATCCTCTCAGTCTTAAGTGGTTTAATGTTTGTCTGCTGGTCTCCAAGTAATGAGGTTGTTCAAATTGCTGAAGTTGGGTTTTAGAGATAATTTATCAGTTTTTGATAGAAGTTAAAACATAAATAGGTGTTAATTTAAAAGTTGAGAGGACGCTATGAGTAGGAGTCAGTTTTTTTTTTATTTTTTTATTTCAGCATATTATGGAGGTACAGATTATTAGGTTACGTATGATGCCCTTACCCTCCCGCCCCCCCAAGTCTGAGCTTCAAGTGTGTCCATTCCCCCAGAGGTACACATCGCACTCATTGTTTGTACATATGCCTGTCCCCTCCTCCCTCCTCCGTCCCGCCCAACATCTAATACATGTTATTCTTATATGTGCACATAAATGTTGATCAGCTAATACCAATTTGATGGTGAGTATATGTGGTGCTTGTTTTTCCATTCTTGGGATACCTCGCTTAGTAGAATGTGTTCCAGTGCTTTCCAGGAGTATATAGAGGTGCTATATCATCATTGTTTCTTAAAGCTGAATAGTACTCCATGGTATACATATACCACAGTTTATTAATCCACTCATGTATTGATGGACACTTGGGTTGTTTCCACAAATTTGCAATTGTGAATTGTGCTGCTATGAATCTTCAAGTGCAGGTGTCTTTTTCATAAAGTTTAATTTCAATAACCAAAATATAAACTCATACTGATTAGTCATTGGGAGCTGATTTACTTTTTAATCTCGATAATATAAGGCTTTTTCATCTAATGCTAAGTTAAATGGAACAAATCAATCAATAAGCAGGTTCTTTATAAAAGCAGCAAAATTACACACACCAAAATATCTTTTTGTTTGTACTATTATGGCTCATTAAAGTTATATCACATTTTGTAGCTGTAACCTACTAATTATACCTGTTTAAACAATAAAGGTAATATAAACACAGAAAAACTGGGGAGCACACATTTTTGTCTCTGTGTATTACCCAGCCAAATGAATTTTTCTGGAAATCCTCTTTTAACTTACAGCATAAAAGAATCGAACCAAATTTAATAGTTTGCATCCAATTTCTGTAAGTTTGTCATTATTTCGATTGATTCAGGTATTTAAATTAAACTTCTTGAAGTTTCTTCATTTTTTTTTTTTATTTCAGCATAATATGAGGGTACAGATGTTTAGGTTACGTGTGTTGCCCTTGCCCCCCCACCCCCCCTCAGTCCAGGTTTCAAATATGTCCATCCCATTGCGTGGTGCACATTGCACTCTTTGTGTACACATATA
>CAUYSK010078568.1:0-16234 GCA_963575035.1 Avahi laniger | reverse complement strand
AAAGAAATTAATTGGACAACTAAAAATATATAGAAAAAATTAGCCAGTCATGGTGGCACATGCCTGTAGTCCCAGCTACTCAGGAGGCTGAGGCAGGAGGATTGCTTGAGCCCAGGAGTCTGAGGTTGCTGTGAGCTAGGACGATGCCACGGCACTCTAGCCCGGGCAGCACAGCGAGACTCTGTCTCAAAACAAAAAAAAAAACAACTTAACATAAATTATACTTTAATAGTAGAAAGAATTAATAAAATGAAAACAAATAGCATGAGTTCCAAAAAAGGGTCATTTGTAGATTATTTATAACAGGTATTTTGAAGATTCCATTTAAGAATTAGACTACCTAAATACAGCGTGACCAATATTAAAGTAATATTATATTTCAAAATTTTCTTAAATTCAGAAATATTTTCCTTAATTTTTTTTTTTTTAGGGATAGGGTCTTGCTGTGTTGCCCAGGCTAGAGCACAGTGGCTAGTCACAGGCATGATCATAGCTCACTACAGCCTCGAACTCGTAGGCTCAAGTGATCCTCCCATCTCAGCCTCCTGAGAAGCGGGGACTACAGGTGTGCTCCACTGCACCCAGCTTAAATTTAGAAATTTTTACTCTAAAATTTGTTCCAGATACAACTTCTTTTAATCGCCAAAAGTTAATCTGTATGTCAGTGAATAACACAATGCTTTGTAGGTAGTAAATTCATTAATTCATTCCAAAAAGATTTATTAGTCAGGCCCTCTGATAGGTGCTAGGTCCTTGTGAAGTTAGGGCAACACATTACAGACGTAAAGGTTTCTAAGGTAAGAGGACCAAGGTCAGTCCTCCTCACACTGGGATAGGACTGCAAATGGCTCCACCCTAAGAGTAAACTAGGACAAACCCTCATAGGAACTGCTACTCTGATTTGAATCATCTCACTTACTAAACTGAGTGTTTGTGTGTGAGCATAAATTGACAAGCTGATTCTAAAGTTTGTGTGTAGACAAAAAGGATCAAAAAGAGCCAAGACTAACTTTAAATGAAATGTGATGCTTACCTCATACTAAATACAAAAATCAATTCCAGATGGAGCATATAGATTTATAAGAAGCAAAAAGTAGAATGTAATATAGAATAATATCTTCATAAACTCAGAATAGGAAGAATTTTTGAAAAAGACACAAAAAGGCACTAAATATTAAGATTGATAAACTGTACTGCTTTAACAACTTATTTTTTCAAAAGACACAATTGAGTTAAAAGGCAAAGGCCAACTGGAGAAAACACTTGCAACACATATCCAGAATTATGAGAAATATGCAAGAAAAAAAGAAACACAATTTAAAAATGCACAAGAGAGACTCCAATTTCCTGTCTGATGTATAAATAGTTTAGAAGTCATTACTTCCATCATCACAAGAAAAATGCTGAACAGAGTGAAAATCAACAACTCTCCTGAGATCCATCTGAGAGTTGAGATCACAAGGCAAACTGTCACCTAGAAAACTGGAAAGAGTGAATACAAAGAACAGCAGCTTACCTGAAGCAGAAGCCACTGCTAGAGTCTGAGAGGGACATGTAAAGAGTAACTGATTAATTGCTAGAGACTAAAACTGTGGACTAGCTTGAGAAATGCAAATTCTTAAGGGTCATCCTTAGGGGAAGGGAAGCCAACACTTTTGTGAGTCTACCTCTACAAGCCCCACAAGGATCTCAGGGCTTGTGCTTTTGGCAGGAAAAAGGGAAAAGTAACCATTTTGAAATAAGCCCAGAGTGCTCTATAACTGCAGTAAAGGATAATTATTATGCCAGAGCCTAACTGAAGTGGGAGCAGGGTTAGGACCAATTATAGCCCTACTCTAATCTTCCTGTCCCACCTAAAAAAGTGAGAAGTACTTTGGAAGGTCATAGCCCAGGGACACAGGCTCACTAAAAGACTACGACTTAATCATAGGATTAGAGACTGCTCCCCCTCCCCACAAACTTCACCACTATATCAACAGGGCTCTTGAGCTATGCCAGGATCACAGCTGAAAGAACTGCAAGCCTCTGACCCTATTTAAGAAGTCTCCAGGGAAACCCAAAGATGACAGGAAAGATAAAAACAAGGACACCAAAGGATATTTTAGCCTCTGACATCACAGCTACAACAAACAGTAAACATAGCATAACTCCTAGTCAGATAAACACAAAGCCTCACGTTAAAAGCCTAATTATCTCAGTTACTTTTACCCAGTATTTCATGCTTAGCTTTCAAGAAAAAAAAATCAAAAGGCAAGAAAAAACACAGTCTGAAGGGACAAAGCTGGCATAGAAAAAGATATAGCAGAGATTTTGGAATTCTAAGACAAGGAATTTAAAATACCTGTGATTAAATGCTAAGGGTTGTAATGAAAAAAGAGAACAACATGCAAGAACAGAGGAGAAATGTAAGCAGAGAGATGGAGACTGTAAGAAAGAAAAAGGAAATGCTAGATATCAAAAATACTGAAACAGAAATGAAGAAAACCTTTAATGAACTCATCAGTAGAATGGTCACAGCAAAGTAAATCAGTGATCTTGAAGATACGTTAATGGAAACTTCTCAAACTGAAAAGCAAAGAGAAAAAGAACGGAAGAGAATATTCATGAACTGTGGGAGAATTACAAGAGGTATAACATGTATAATGGGAATATCAGAAGAAGAAAGAGAAAAAGGAACAGAAATATTTTAAGTAAAAATGACTAAGAATTTTCCAAAATTAATGACAGACACCAAACGACAAATCCAGGAAGCTCAGAGAACAAGCAGAATAAATATCAAGAGGTCCATGCCAGGCATATCATAGTCAAATTGTAGAATACCAAAGATAGAGAAAATCTTGAAAGAAGGCAAAGGAAAAAAACATCTTACAGAGGAAATCCTATGCTGTAATTGATGAATTATCAGAGGCTCAGTGTGACCAAAGTTGAGTGCAGAGGATTTTTAGGGCATTGAAACTACTGTGCACGTATAATGGTAGATACATGTCATTACATATTTGTAAAGACCCACAGAGTGTACAACACAGTGAATCCTAACATAAACTATACACTTTAGTTAACAATAATGCATCAATTTGGTTCATCAATGGTAACAAACCTACTGCAACTGGTGGTGGTGGGTGTGAGGGGGTATATAAGAACTCTACTCCACTCAATTTTCTGTAAACCTAAAACTGACCCAAATAAATAGTCTACGAATTAAAAATTTTTTAAATGGCAAAAGATCTAAATAGATATCTCACAAAAGATACACAGATCGGCAGAATGGGCTCCACTTGTACTTGTCATCAAATTGGTACTAACTGATGAACACTAGAGTGCTCACATGGTAGTAATACTCTCCAGGGATTAGGGGGATGGGGGTAAACCCACAACTAAAGGACATGGGAAGCATTGTAGAGGGGAAGGGCACGCCTCTAACCCTCACTTGGGTGAGGCAAAGGCACAAAATGTAACCATAATGTTTGTACCCTCATAATACCCTGAAATAAAAAAAAAAAAAAAGAATTTGCAAAATAGAAAAAAAAAACCAAAAAAAACAAAAGATACATAGATGGTATATAAGCACATGAAAATATGCTCTATGTCATACACCATTAAGGAATTGTAAACAATGAGATACTGCTACACACCTATCAAAACAATAAGATACTACTATATACCTATTAGAATGGCTAAAATTCAAAGTACTGACAACATCAAATGTTAGAGAAGATATGGAGCAACAGAAACTCTCATTCAGTTGGTGGGAATTGAAAATGGTACATTCACTTTGGAAGACAGTTTGGCAGTTTCTCATAAAACTAAATTCAATCTTACCATATGATGTAGCAATTGCATATCTAGGTATTTACCCCAATGAGTTGAAATTTATGTCCATATAAAAGCCAGTGCACACAAGTTTATAGCAGTTTTATTCATAACTGCCCAAAACTGGAAACAACCAAGATGTTTTTCAATAAGTGACTGGTTAAACAAACCATGGCACATCCAGACAATGGCATATTATTCAATAATAAAAAGAAATGAGCTATGAAGGCACAAAAAGACATGAAAAAACCTTAAATGCATATTGCTAAGCGAAAGAAGCCAGTCTGAAAAGGATACATACTGTGTGTGATTCCATCTATAAGACATTCTGGAAAAGGCAAAATTATAGAAACAATAAAAACATCAGTGACAGCCTAGTTTCAAGGGTTCACACAAGAGGGATGGGTAGGTGAAGCACGGGGGATTTTTATGACAGTGAAACTACAGTATATGGTACTGTAATGGTCGGTACCTTACATTGATAATAATGTTTCGATATTGGTTTAACAATTGTAATAAGTGTACCACATTAATGCAAGATGCTAGTAATAGGAGAAACTATTGCAGGGTGAGGGTATATTGGGGGGTGAGGATATAGGGGAACTCTATACTTTCTGCTGAATGTTTCTGTAAACTTAAAACTGCTCTAAAAATTGAAGTCCATTAATTTTTTACTGGGCAAAAGACTTAAACAGGTATGTCACAAAAGTACATACAAATGTTCAGTAACTGCATGAAAAGATAATCAACTTTGTTACTAATTAGGGAAATGCAAATTGAAATTACAGTGAAATTTGGAAGTGTGCACTGTCCTGCTCTGTTCCTTTTTCAAGATTATTTTTGCTATTCTGGATTCCCCAAATTTCTATATGAATTTTAGGATCAGTTTGTGTGCTGCAAAGAAAAAAAAAGTGGATGGGATTTTGGTAGGGATTGTGTTGAATCTGTATTTGTAGATAAATCTGGAGAGTACTATAATCTTAACAATATTAAATATTCTAATCCATGTACATAGGATGTCTTTCCACTTATTTAGGCCTTAATTAATTGCATTCAATAATGTTTTATAGTTTTCAGAGTATAAATTTTGCAGTTTTGTTAAATTTATTCCTAAGTATTTTATCCTTTTTGATGCTATTATAAATGGAATTGTTTTCTTAATTTCATTTTTGAATTGTTCATTGCTAGTATACAGAAATACAATTGATTTTTGTATATTGTTCTTGTACCTTGCAACCTTGCTGGACTCGTTTAAGTTCTAGTAATTTTTTAGGGGATTCCTTACATTTGTAATATACAAAATCACATTGTCTGCCTCATAGAGATAGTTCTACTACTTCCTTTCCAATCTAGCTGCCTTTTATTTCATTGTCTTGCTTTATTACTCTGGCTTAGAACTTCCAGTACAATGTTAATTAGAAGTGGTAAGAGCAGACATCCTTGTCTTGTTCCTGAACTTAGGGGAAAAGCATTCAGTTTTTCACCATTAAGTATGGTGTTATCTGTGAGTTTTTCATAGATCAGGTTGGAGAAGTTTCCTTCTATTCCTAGTTTGTTGAGTATTTTTATCATGAAGAGTATCAGGTCTTGTCAAATGCTTTTTCTATTAATACATCAACTGACATGATCATGTGGTTTTTGTACTTTATTCTAACAATATAGTAAATTATATTAATTGATTTTCAAATGCTAAACCAACCTGATATTCTTGGGATATTCCCACTTGGTCAAGGTATATAATCCTTTCATATGTTGCTGGATTTGACTTGCTAGTATTTTGTTGAGGATTTTAGCATCCATATTCATAAGTAATATTGGTTGATAGGTTTCTTTTCTTGTGATGTCTTTGATTTGGGCATCAGGGTAATACTGGCCTAACAGAATGAGTTCGGAAGTGTCTTCCATTCCAATAATGAAAGTGTAACCCATTATTGAAAGTGAGTTACTGAAGTCTCCAACTATTACTGTTCAATTGTCTCTTTTCCCCTCCTCTTTTATTTTCTGGAAGAATTTGTGAAAGACTGCTGTAAATTCTTCTTTAAACTTTCAGTAGAATTCACTAGTAAAGCCATCTGGGCCTGAGCTTTTCTAGGTGACAATTTGTTACTTGTTAATTCAGTTTCTTTACTTGTTATAGATTTATTCAGATTACTTATTTCTTCTTGAGTCATTTTCAGTAGTTTATTTCTGGGAAATTTTCCATTTTATCTTAGTTATCTAATTTGTTGGCATACACTTGTTCATAGTATTGCCTATTAATACTTTTTATTTCTGTGACGTCAGTATTAATATACCCTCTTTCATTCATAATTTTAGTTATTTGAGTCCTCTCTTTTTCTTTGTCAGTCTAGCTAATCTTTTCAAAGAACCAACTTTTGGTTTTGTTGGTTTGCTTCATTGTTTTTCTATTCTCTATTTCATTAATTTCTACTCTAACCTTTATTGTTTCTTTTCTTCTGCTAATTTGTTCATCTTTTTCCAGTGTCTTAAGGTAGAATGTTAGATTATTGATTTGATTTTTTTCTTTTTAAATATAGCCTTCTATATGTAATATATACTCTGGCCACAAATTTCCTTCTAGGCACCTTTTTACCTGAATTCAATAAATTTTGGTATGTTGTTTCTCCATTTCATTCATCTCAAAGTATTTCCTAATTTCTCTTGTGATTTCTTCTTTGAGTATCTAAAAGTGTATTATTTAATTTCCACATATTTTTGAACTTCCCAAATTTTCTTCTGTTATTTACTTCTAATTTCATTTGGTCAGAGAATATACTTTGTATGATTTCAATCCTTTTAAATTTATTGAGGCTTGTATTATGGCCTAGCATATGATCTTTCCTCAAGAAGGTTCCATGTGTACTTCAAAAGAATGTATGTTGTGCTGTTTTTGGATGGAGCTTTCTCTAAATGTCTGTTAGGTCTAGTTCATTTTTATTGTTATTCAAAGTTTCTATTTCCTTATTGATCTTCTGTCTAGTTGTTCTATTCATTTTTGAAAGTGGGGTATTGAAGTCTCCAACTATTACTGTTCAACCATCTATTTTGTCCTTCACCTCTGTCAGCTTTTGCTTCCTGTATTATGAGGCTATGTTACTGTAAGCACAGCCCAAGGGCCATTCAGGCTATAATGCTCAGCTGGCTAAAGGGAAGCCATTTTGCTTCCAGTATGCCTTTGGCTTATTCTGTCTTAAAAGTTTAAAATTAACCTGCTGCTTGCTTACCCAGCTGCTGGGCACAAGATTGGAAAACGATCTCCAAAATAGGCCACCCACAGACTGCTGATAACAAGATCCACCAGATGACATATTGTTTGGTGATAACCAGAGGGCAAATAATTATTACTTGCACAATGCTTGCTTTCTGTTATCAACCACCTTTACCTTTTCCCTTTATAAATTGCTCAGTAAGCAGAGGTGACGATATGGTCTTTGAGACAACAGTCTGCCATCTCCTCAGGCTGCTGGCACTTGAATAAACTACCTTCCCTTCACCAACACTCGCCTCTCATGTTTGGTTCTCAGGTGGCAGGCAGCCATATCTACATTCAGCAACATTATTACATACATTATAAGTGTTATGTATTACTGATGAATCGATCTTCTCATTATAAAATTCCCTTTTTATCTTTAGTGACATTTTTTTTGTTTCAAAGTCTACACTGTCTTATATTAACATAGCCACTCCAGCTTTTTGTGATTGCTCTTTACATAATACATCTTTTCCATTCATTTATTTTTAACATATTTGCATTTTTGGTTTTTTTTTGAGACAGAGTCTCACTCTGTTGCCTAGGCTCGAGTACCGTGGCATCAGCCTAGTTCACAGCAACCTCAAACTCCTGGGCTCAAGTGATCCTCCTGCCTCAGCCTTCCAAGGAGCTGGGACTACAGGTGCTCACAACCACGCCCAGCTAATTTTTTGTTTCTATTTGTAGTTGTCCAGCTAATTTTTTCTGTTTTTAGTAGAGACGGGGTCTCAGTCTTGCTCAGGCTGGTCTCGAACTCCTGCCTTTAAGCAATCCTCCCACTTCAGCCTCCCAACATACTAGGATTACAGGTGTGAGTCACCATGCCCAGCCCATATTTGTATTTTTTCATCTAAAGTGTATCCCTTTAGACAGCATACTTGGATCTTATTTTTTATCCAATCTAAAATCACAATGAGTTATTCTTACCCATATGGCTGAAATATAAAAAACTGATATTATCAATTATGATAATAAATGAAATCCAAATTCCTATCATCACTGATGATGGGTGTGTAAACCACTTTAGAAAAGTGTTTTGACATTATTCACTAAAGGTGAAGATATATACATATTCATGCCCTAAAAATTCATTTATATAGACACAGCATTTACATGTACACCAAGAGATGCATTATTCACAATAGGCAAAAACTGGAAATAACCCAAATGTACATGAACAAAATAGATAAATAAACTGTGGCAAAATCATATGGTGAATAGTAAAGAGCAATGAAACTATAAGCAAATTAACTGACACACAATATGGGTATATTTCACAATGTGTATTTCACAATGTATATTTCACAAAGGAAATCTGGCACAAAAGATATAGACTGTACAATTCAATTTACATAGGTCAAAAATATTTAGGTAAAATTTAAGTATGGTGTTGAGGAATAAACACATAAATTGTAAAACTAGAAAGAAAATGTGATATAAAATATCACAGCATTCTAGTTCTTGATCCAGGTGGTGTTACACAGATGTTTGTTCCACACTATCTCATTGAGTGGTATATTTTTGTTTTGTTCACCTTTCTAGATGTGCTGACAAAATAAAAAGTTTTAAAAAATAAATCAATTATGCCTTATCTTCCATTCCAATATATGGTGGACACTTAATTTTCCCTCAAATAATCAATTACTATTTTTATTCCTTGAATTTTTTTCTTCCCAATAGTCTTTATCTCATTTCTACACAAACGATCTTTTCTTACCTCAATCAGATTCTGTAAAATCCAGGCTAATCGCAAAGAACTATGCTGGGTTGTGAAAGTGAACAAACTGGCTGCAAAAAGTCGTTTACTTCTTGTGAAAAAGTGAAGCACTCGGCACGAACTATGTAACAGCTATTTAAAAAAAGATATTGTAAGAAAATATATTTAATGATGATTGATGTTTCCATATCAATTCTATTCACATGCAAACAAATGCAATAATAAACAGGTCTTTTAACTACTTATAAAAGTGTTCTCAACACTTAAGGAAATCAAATACAGCAATATTATCCTAAATGGACAATCTGTATTCAAACATATGAAATATAGTACATCTATTTTGAATTCCTTTAGCAAATATCAGTGTCTTGGGTACTTATAAACATTTTTTTAAGCAACTATTTTCTACCTCTATACCTATTTTTGACTATGAAAGAATGAAATGAAGGGAGAGAATTAGGGAGGAGGCTGTATTTGCAGTACTCTTATTTCACTAGAATACGTACCCTTAAATTTTATCGTAGGTCTCTCAGATAAGTCTACACTATTTAGTAGTAGGGTAGCATTGATTCACCGCTATTCAAATAGTAACATCATCTACATAAAGCTGTCAGCTAATCTTTGATTTTGAAGGCTCATATTCTAAATATTTTCACAGTATTTATAATATTATATCTTAGATTCAAATTGCCTCTATGAATCAAAATCTTGAGAAAACACAATCCCAGCCAGTAAAGAATGAGCTCTTATTCTTTCCTATTAGAAATCAAGTTAGTACTAACTCATCAGGAAATATCCCAACACATTAAGTACTTAAAATTTCGGATGTATTATTTTATTTAACACTATCTATACTTATCTAATTATGAAAGATAAAACATATCATATAGCTTCAGATTTATTTCTTAATAAGCAAAACATTTACTTTAAAAAAGCCCTAAGTACACAGAAAACAAGCTTTGAGTTTTAAGGTTCATAAGATATACTGAAAAAAACAACAAACCGAAAACTTTATCCTGCCACACATTGCAAGGACACACATAGATGGACAATTATATAAAACTGATGTTTTAACAAAACATTCACTTACAGAGAACTTACCCACTTGTTGAACTTATCTACTTTTGTTAATCCCCACTTCATCCCCAAAATAAATTTAAAGATTTTGGTTTATTTGTGAAAAATAGTAATATAAATTTCTATTTCTTTCATTTTTATTATAGTTGACAATACATCAATCAAGAAAATCTGTAGACTCAGTTATCTCTAGATTTCAGTCTTGTCCTTTTAACTTCCTTTTCAGTCTTATTCAGTGCTCGAATCTTTGCATTTCTTTATATTCTACGTGGCACATATTTTTTAAATTATTTATTAAAATATAAGTTTTTTTAAAAGTATGCAAAGTGTCCACTCATAATTCTTTCTATGATTTTTCATATTATAAGAAATGATTTACACTGAAATGGGTTCTTCCTCCATAACCACACTATACCTCTCTTATAAAAAATTAGATTTAGGATACTTTAGGGATTTTCTGTTGAAACACAGATACCCAGGGTGGGGTCACACAAAAATATTAACATTAAGAGCTCTAACACCTGCTCTTTTAGTTAACATATAAACAATTAACATCTTTGTTCATATATCCAACAACTACTTATTGAGTACCTTCTCGTGTAATAAGGATTGTGCTAGGTCTTGAAAAACCAAATTGAACAATACAGGCAGAATCCCTGCCTTTTTAAAATTTACATTCTTGTGAAAAGAAAGACAAATAAAGCAATCAAGTCAATAAATACGATAATCTAAGAAGACAGATTGTAAAATGCATCATTATTTAATATGACACCAAGAAATGTATCCTGATTTCAGAAATGTTAAAATATGAAAAAATATATGTCTCATTAACACATACATTGCTGATGGGAAAGTAAATGGTATAGTCACTCTTAAAAAAAACCAGTTTGATAGTTTCTTATAAAACAAAACATGCAATTACCATATGAACTAGCAATTGTACTCTTGGGGCATTTATCCCAGAGAAAGGAAAAGTTATTTTCACACAAAATTCTGTACAAAGAATATTCGTAACAGCTTTATTTGTAATATCCAAAAACTGGAATCAGCACAGATGCCTTACAACAGGTGAATGGTTCAATGAACTGTGGTACATCTGTACTATTGAATACAACTCAGCAATAAAAAGAAACAAGCTACTGATACAGGCAACAACTTGGATGAATCTCCAGGAAATCATATAAATGCAAAAAGCAACTCCCAAAAGGTTACATTTTTTAAAAAGTATTATCCTACGTACACATTTTTGAAATTAGAACATTTTTTAAATGGAGGACAGATTAGTGGTTGCCAGGAACTCGGGATGAGAGAGGGTAGGGAGGTGGATAGGAGAGAGGTGGATGTAGCTATAAAAAAGCAATGCAAGTAGTGTTGGAATTGTTCAGTATCTTGCATATGGTGGTGGATACATGAACCTTACAGAGACGAAAAATTGTATAGAACTTAATACACACACACACAGGCACACAATAAAACTAGGGAAATCTGAATAAGATTTATGCATTATATTAATGTCAATATCCTATGACATTATGCTGTAGTTTGGCAAAATGCTCCTGTTGGGAGAAGCTGCAAAGTATATAATGAATTGCTATATTATTTCTTGCACCTGCATGTGAACTGATTATCTCAATTAAAATTTCAATTTAAAAAATATATGTCTCAGAATATTTGAAATTTAATATTGCTATGAAGGAAATAAAGCACAATGTAAGAGATGGGGAGGGGTTCTTCTAAAAAGGATGGCAGGGAAGGGTTCCTAGAGGTGACACATGAACTGGAACCTAAAGGATGAGGGTCCTTTTCTGCTAAAAGGAACCAAAATTTTCATCATACACATGTTCAATATTAAGCAGATAAAGTGCTTTAAATGCTCAGTTTTGTGCTCGAGGTCCCATTTCAGGATCAAGGTTTGAGATTTGGGGCTTATACTATGAAGTAAATGTTTTCATAGTCATATTTATTTCCAAAGGAATAAAAGTTTTAAAAACTTCAATGATTAACTTAAGGAATGTTTGATGAACTGACTATTAAAAACTTAAAATTATACATTCAGGTACAAAATTACACATTATAAATTCTATAATTTAAGATTATGCAGGCTGGGCACAGTGGCTCACACCTGTAATCCTGGCACTTTGGGAGGCCGAGGTGACAGGACTGTTTGAGACCAGGAGCTTGAAACCAGCCTGAGCAACATAGTGAGAGTCCATCTCTAACACAAAAACAGAAAAATCAGCTGGGTGTGGTGGCACATGCCTGTAGTCCCTGCTACTTGGGAGGCTGAGGCAGGAGGATGGCTTGGGCCCAGGAGTTTGAGGTTGCTGTGAGCTATGATAATATCACTGCATCTAGCCCAGGCAACAGAGTGAGACTCTGTCTCAAAAAAAAAAAATTATACAATTCATATAAAAGCTCATAATATTTCCTTATAACCACTTTTAACACTTTTAATTACTGTGTCCTTCCTATAAACGGTACCTCTCAATATTCAGCCTCACGAGTTATTACAGCAAGGTCTATTTTTATATATTAATAAAAAGTCAATTCAAGTGAGATTATGGCAAAATTGTTTCTTCATTCATGCATTGTTGTTATATTCTATAATATATTTATGTTTGTTTCTATATAAAATTAATGTCTTCGAATACTTATCAAGTAAAACTGATGCTCCAGACATGCTATTCGGCACAATCTGGTGCCGGTACAGTAGCTCAGAAGGCATTTCACAGTGAGGCGTTAGAAGTACTAAAATAATTAATATGGAATATTGATTATGACTTCAAACATTGTGGGTCTGACCACATTTGAGGAGCTGGCAAATTGTCTTACCCTTTGACTCAGTAATCTCACACTTGGGAGTGAGGGAGATTTCAAAGAAGCAACAAGAGCAGCTGATCTTGATGTTGTTGCTGTTGCCGCTGTCACCACCAACTTCACTATCAATCACTGGTAGCCACTACGTGCCTCGCGCAATGTTAAGCACTTGTGGCAGCCTGCTAATTATCTATCTCAATATCCATTCTCCACTTTTAAAACAAAAGATGATGAAATTTGGACATTTCATTCTATCTAGTCTGTATTGTTTCCATTTCTTACGGGCAGAAACACGAATTCTCACCAACATGTAAAACTCTGCTCCACCCAAACCTCCTGAGGACTTCCTGAGCTACAAGTACTTAAGTCTACCACACATTGTTTTGGATAAATAATAAATAAGTTTAACTTATTAGTAAATTTCACTGGTATAGAGAGTGAATATATGTGTATTCTCCTCTTAACGTCCTAAAATAATACAATTAAGTCTACAGTTAAGGGACATTTGCAGGAAAAAACAATAATATCCAAACCACAGATGATAAGAAAAAGATTACCTTCATTAGAAGAGAACTATTCCAAGATTTTACAAGTTCAACAGCTCTTAGGTCTTGCCAACTAATAAAGTTGTGAAAATGATTTCCTGTTTTCCTAAGAAAGATGGAAACAGTATATTAAGACTCAATATAAACCACACTATATTAAAGATCTGCCACCACAGAAACAAAATTAGAAGCCAAACTGTAATATCAAAGTATTATTTAATTAGATGGAGCTTTCTGAATGACTTCTTCTCTTTGATTTTATAAATTGAAGACACTCTGTATAACAATTACGATGTGATGTACAGAATGAAATTTTAGATGAGATTTTATCCAAAAAGATTTTTTTTGAAATGCTACAATGTATATGCTTCCAAACTAATGAAAAGTCTTTTGAAGACTTGCTCTACACAGATTAAAAGATTAAAAAAGGCAATGCTTTTTCCACTTTATTGTACTTATCTTTATAGACACAATGAGATAAAAACCTCTGACCTACAGAAGAGCTGAAATACTGCCTGAGCCTATTTCTACACTTCTCAACTTTAGGATTGGCTTAGCCATTGGCAACCTAAAATTAAAACGCTTACCAAAATTTCTCCAATAAAAAAAATTCAACAAACCCTGGGTCAATGCTACAATAAAAGTACAGAGCTAAGAAATACAGAAGAAATTTTTTTTTCCTTTGAGGCTCCTGCAAATCAACCACTGGCATGTAATAATCTTCAATATCCAACTCAGGCTTGCTTTCTAACCTATCTCCAGGGCTCCTCGTGTGTGAATTCAACCATTCCCAAGGCTATCACTCTCCACTCTCTTTAGCAGTCTACATCCATGGTTACATCCTCACCTTTACACGTTCTACCTCTGAAAGTCTAACACTCCAATACAGCAGTCAGCACATCTTGATATTATTTCAGTTCTCTCAGTCTTACTCCTTAAAGACTCTTTAGTCTTCCCCTTCAATCTACTGCAACTTTTAATCCCTTGAACATGCCCTTTTCTTCCTACCAACCCCTCCTAGGTACGCTTACTTTCCTGGATCCCATGGTCTATCACTTTAACTAACAACTTGCCATGACACTCTCTGACCCTCGACTTTTTCTTTTTTAAAAAACTGTGACAAAGTAGGCCAGGTGTGGTAGCTAATGCTTCTAATCCCAGCACTTTGGGAGGCTGAGGTGGAAGGATCACTTGAAGTGGAAGGATCACTTGAGGCCAGGAGTTCCAGACCAGCCTGCACAACATAGGAAGTTGGCTCTACAAAAAAAAAAATTAGCCCGGTGTGGTGGCCACACCTATAGTCCCACGTACTCAGGAGGCTCAGGCACTTGAGCCCAAGAGTTGGAAGCTGTAGTGAGCTATGATCACACCACTGTACGCCAGCCTGGGTGACAGAGTGAGACCCTGTTTGGAAAAAAAAATTGTGACAAAGTATACATAACATGAAGTTTGCCATTTTAAGTGTACAATTCGGTAGCATTAATTACATTCACAATGTTGTGTAACCATCACCACTGTTTTTAAAATTCTCTCATTACCCCCAACAGAAGCTCTGTAACAATTAAAAAATAACTTTCCAGGCCGGGCACAGTGGCTCATACCTGTAATCCTAGCACTCTGGGAGGCTGAGGCGGGTGGATTGTTTGAGCTCAGGAGTTCAAGACCAGCCTGAGTAAGAGCGAGACCGATCTCTACTAAAAATAGAAGGAAATTAGTCGGACAACTGAAAATTTAGAAAAGATTAGCCGGGCATGGTGGCGCATGCCTGTAGTCCCAGCTACTCGGGAGGCTGAGGCAGAAGGATCACTTGAGCCCAGGAGTTTGAGGTTGCTGTGGGCTAGGCTGACGCCTCGGCACTCTAGCCCGGGTGACATAATGAGACTCTGTCTCAAAAAAAAAAAAAAGAAATAACTTTCCCTTCCTTCTTCACCCCATCCTTGGTAACTTCTACTTTCTGTCTCTATGAATTTGCCTATTCTAGTTGCAACATATATAAGTGGAATCATACAATATTTGTCCTTTTATATTTGGCTTGTACCACTTAGTATATAATGTTTTTGAGATTTATCCATGTTGTAGCATGTATTAGAACTTTATTCCTTTTTATGGCTGAATAATATTCCATTGTATTTACAAACTACATTTTGTTTATCCATATATATGCTGATGCACACTTGGCTACTATGAATATTGCTGTTATAAAACACTGGTGTGCAACTATCTGTTTGACTCCTTGTTTTCAATTTCTTTAGGTATATACTTAGGAGTAGAATTGCTGGGTCACATGGTAATTCTATGGTTAGCTTTTTGAGGAACTGCCAAACTGTTTTCCTCAGCAGTTGCACCATTCTACTTTCCCACCAGCAATGTATGAGGGTTCCAATTTTTCCACATCCTCACCAACCTTGGTATCTTCCATTTTTTTTTTACTATTGATATTCTAATGGGTGTGAAATGCTATCTCACTGGGGTTTTAATTTGTATTTCCCTGATGATTAATGATGTTGAGTATCTTTTCATGTGCTTATTGACTATTTGTACATTATTCAAGTCCTTTGTCTATTTATGAATTGAGTTGTTTGGTTGTTTGTTGTTGAGTAGCAAGACTTCTTCATATATTCTGGATATTAATTCCTTATCAGACATTAGATTTGCAAATATTTTCTCCCATTCTGTGAGTTGTCTTTTAACTTTCTTGAATAGTGTCCTTTTTTTTTTATATACATATATATATTTTTTTTGAGACAGAGTCTCACTCTCTTGCCTGGGGCGAGTGCCGTGGTGTCAGCAACCTCAAACTCTTTGGCTCAAGCAATCCTACTGTCTCAGCCTCCCAAGTAGCTGGGACTACAGGCATGAGCCACCATGCCCGGCTAATTTTTTCTATATATTTTTAGTTGTCCAATTAATTTCTTTCTATTTTTGGTAGAGACGGGGTCTCGCTCTTGCTCAGGCTGGTCTCGAACTCCTGAGCTCGGAACGATCTGCCCGCCTCAGCCTCCCAGAGTGCTAGGATTA
>CAUYSK010078564.1:0-20362 GCA_963575035.1 Avahi laniger | reverse complement strand
GATTTAAAAGCTGAACGATCAATCTCAAAGTATAAAAATAAAAAATCACCCCTCATTCCACAACCCAGAGAAAATGGCTAACTTTTAGAGATTTTTTTTCTGTCTCTTTTAAGCATGTACACAAGTTTACACACTTTTTTTATTTTTTTGAGGCAGAGTCTCACTGTGTTGCCCGAGGCGAGTGCCATGGCATCAGCCTAGCTCACAGCAACCTCAAACTCCTGAGCTCAAGCGATCCTACTGCCTCAGTCTCCCGAGTAGCTGGGACTATAGGCATGTGCCACCATGCCCGGCTAATTTTTTCTATATATTTTTAGTTGTCCAATTAATTTCTTTTTTTTGTTTGTTTGTTTTATTTTTAGTAGAGACGGGGTCTCGCTCTTGCTCAGGCTGGTCTCGAACTCCTGAGCTCAATCCGCCCACCTCGGCCTCCCAGAGAGCTAGGATTACAGGCGTGAACCACCGCGCCTGGCAGTTTACACACATTTTTATAAAAACTGAGTTCATGTAATGTGCTCCATTGTGCATCCTTTCTCCCCCACCAACTTTCTAGAGTGAGCATTTCTTTGTCATTGAAAAATCTTGATAGACTTCATCATTACTACTCATTCCCCTTTCATTATACTTAAATGTGTGGTTCTCCCCATTATAACACAGCATTGAAGAGCTTTGCACATTCCTGCATCTATCTGATTATTTCCCTAGGAAGAAATTTCCTTGAAATGGAATTTCTGACCAGAGGTGTGATATATACTACTAAGTTGTACTGTGAGAAGATTATGACAATTTATATGTATCCAGCTAGCACTGGGTATTTTCATTTCAAAAAGTTGACAATGTAGGAGCCAAAACAGTATCCTTTACAACTTTCTTCACTTTTCAAATGGTTTTGATCCTAGAAATCTCACTCCACGTTCGTTGTCTAATCAGGATTTTCTGGAATGTTTGTCCAGCCAGAGTTTAGTTCACTTAACTATACCCTCATTTCTCTATAAGAATAAGAAACTCTTGACAAATGCCGTGATAAATTTAAAATATATCATCCAAGGCAATGTTCTGTTTCCTAGGCTAGGGAAGCCATCTAGAAAGAAAATGAAGTTAGGTCAGTTTGATTTATTCCTGGTGAACCTAGGTTAGCTGGACAAAATCTTTTAAATTTTGGAATATTTGTAATCTGTCGAATAAGCCATCAGAGAATTTGAAGTAAGCCTTTTATCAGTCTTTAGTTTCTAAGATCTGCTTATAAATATCAAGGCCTATTTCCAGGCTTTTAGACTAGTTTCCTGTTTGCCCTGATTCTTAAGAGTGCTGGCAGTTTTGCCGTCGTAACATTGAATGATCTTTCAGTATTTGGGATGATGGGATTTAGGGCATGGATGCTGTTAGAGTGACTAGGTGTTTCTATTCGGGTGCCTCTTGTTGGACTTCTGTGTCTTCATAATGAATTTTCTGTTCTGTACCTTGTGCAGTTGAGAGAAACTAAGATGTGGTGCTCTTCTGTCTTTTGTCTCATGTTAACATTGGCCATTTTTCTTGGGCTGTAGCCAATGTGAGAATTTTTCTCTTAGTGAGACTTGAAAAGATTTTTTCTTCTTTTGGCCTAAATATCAAAAGGATGTTTTCCAAGGCTCAGCCCATTTCAGACCTATGTCTAATATATATGTTTGCGCTCTTTGTTTGATTGTGTCTTTGACTGACTGACTATTTCCTGTGTTCCCCATAAATCTCACCTCATCAAATAGCTTCTCATGCTGCCACAGTGATGTTTTGTGGGCCTCCTTTCCCTCTGTGTTGCCGTTTTCCCAGGCAACAATCATGGTTTCAGCTGGGACCAGAAGGACTCCTAAGGTCAAGACAAGTCACTCCTGTAACCTTGCTTGGGACACCGGAAGAGCAGCAACTGGAGAGCCCTGTGTGTCTCGTTGCCACATACTTTTCTGGATACAATAAGGCCCTTACAGCTTGAAAACTTCCTGCCATAGCTGTTCTTCCCCTTCGTTCCCCAGCCCCAAGCTGTAGCATAGCAGGATTTGGGAATATGGGACTTTTTTTTTTTTTTGAAGTATCCTTTGCAGATCTTAAGGATGTGTTATATTTTCTTCTGGAGCATTTTTCTGAGTTTTTTTTTTTTTTTAAATCTTTTTAAAATTTTCTACAAACTTTCTGAAGTACTCCTCTCTTTTTTCTTTCCTTCCTCCCTCTCTCTCTCTATATGTGCGTGTGTATATGTGTGTGTGTGTGTGTGTGTGTGTATATACGCATACACACATACTCAAGCACACATATAAACATGCATCTATATGTAAACACATATAAACACACATGTATACATGTACACATGTGTTTACATGTATGTAAATAAGCATGCACAGTAGATAGATTTGTAGAGGAGTCAGGAGAAGTGAGAGTGGGGAGGTAGAAGAGAGTTAATGATGTTGCAATTACCAAGAAGATGAGATTTGATTCTAGTTATAGCTAATAGTCATGTCTGAAAAATAGTCTGTTATGATAGGAAAGGAAATGAGGAATATAGGAGATATCATTATCAGAATTAAGTGATAATGCTCTAGAAAACTAATTGTTTGCCCCCTTTTTGTTTTGAGGTGAGGTATTTTTATAGGGACTTTGTTCAGTGATCGTGGCTTAGACGGGATGATGGGAGACATCATCTGTTTATCCATCTAGAACAACATATATGGAATCTTGCTGTCGTTTAGAGGTATTTTATTTAAATTTTTATCATTAGATTTTCTAATGAATAATTTTTGGGGGTTGGTAAAAGGCAAGGCTTGGAGGATGAGTATTTGCCATATTCTTCTTGAAATATAATGGCTCTATTAGGACAAAAACAGTTATGGAACTTTAGAAACGATGATGCTTTGCAAGTGGTTTCCTAAGGGACCTGTCTGCCCACTGCATTGCTGGTCTGTTTTCCCTGCTGGGTGTAAAGAAGCTTCACCTATGGCTTTAGAAATAGCTAATTTAGATGGAGAAACTTTATTAACCTAAAGGCTCATGTCAGGCAGTTGATTTCTCTGGCATAATTGTAGATTTTAATTCAGGCTTTTGATGTGGATAACTATTTTACTTAAAATATTTTACTAATTTTGGGTGGTTTTATAAAACTCAGTTGTCCTGCTAAATGTGTCCTGAAGTGTCCTTTCTCTTTTCTTTCATTACAAAGGGGTAAAACTCCTTTCTTCCTCCCCGTTGGCTTCAGAAAAGATAGTATTAAATGCAAAGAGTGAAAGTGACTATGTTTTTTGACTTACCGCACACAGAGAAAACCATGGCTGTGAAGCAGCTATGAAAAGTTCGGTGCCTAGAACTGTGGGTGGCACTGGAGTCATACCTGGGGCTCGCCTGAGGCCTGGCCCAAACCAATTCTCCAGGCTTATTCTCTGTTCCCCCTGCAGGAATCTCTTCCAGTAGCCTGATGAACAAATCTGCTGTGTGGTACGAATACCTGCAGCATTCCTGCCTCCTGCCTCCCGTTCTCAGCGTATTCTCTTTGTTGCTTCCCATTCCACTTATCTTAACCCTACTGCCCAGAAAGATTCTGGAGAGCTTTTCTGAACCACCATACACCACAGGTCTGGGAGATTGACTAGGGAGAGATGCTCTCTCAGTCCAGCCAGATGGCAGAGACAGGCTTCTGCAGCACTCACTCTTGGGAGTGTTGGGCAGGGCAAGGAAAGATTTTTTTTTTAATGAGCTTTTCCCCAAATACCAACTTGGAAGTCAAAATTCTTGTGAGTGGTTCCAAACTCCAGTATACTTGTCCCTTTAGCCCAGAAGGTAGTCTCAACAGCAGAACATCCACTCCCTCAGGTGCCATCTTCATACAACACTTACAGTGTCACAATAAAGGAAACCAATGCCCTTGCAGGACTGCCCAGCAATTGATTTTGTGGTTGAATTTCTGCAAAGTGGAGACTTCTTTAATCCAGAAGTGATGATGATATCCATCTGCCAAAGAACACAGTGATCTTATTGTAAATGATCATAAACTGCAAGGAGGCTGGGAACATATCACTTAATACAGCACTGCTCGGACCCCAGGGGCCTCAGAATCTGCTGAGGGCTTGTTAAAGCAGACACTGCGGGCCCACCCAGAGTCTCTGATCAGGATGGTGGGGTGAGGCCGAGAATTTGAGTGTCTAGTAAGCTCCCGGGCAATGCTGATGCTGCAAGTCTGGGGACCACACTCTGAGTGGCACTGGTTTAACATATTTGCAGACAGTGGTTCTTACGCTTGGCTACACACTGGAATCACCTGGGAAGCTTTTAAAACTCTTAATGCCTGTAGGCCACTTCCCAGACCAATTATACTTCCCGTGAAACCCAACTGTCAAGCTAGGCGGATGAGTCCAGTGTGAGACCGGCTTTGATAACCCTTGTTCTAAGAGAGGACAGCTCACATTTTAATGCACTTACAAATCACTCTGGGCTGTTAAAATTTTGGTAGGTTCTGGTTTGGCAAGTCTGGGGAAGGATCTGGCCTTCCAGTGAGATCTGGAGTGATATAATGTCTCTGCTACTGGTCCAAGAACCACACTTGCAGTAGCAGGGCTCTAAAATGTTGGGATAGAACAGGGTTTCTCAACCTCAGCTCTGTGGACATTTAGAGCCAGATAGTTCTTTGCTGTGCATTGTAGAATGTTTAGTTAGTAGCATCCCTGGCCTCTGCTAAATGTTACTAATACCCTACCCACCCAGTTGTGACAACCAAAAATGTCTACAGATAGTCCCAATGTTCGCCATGCGTGGAGGTGGAGGTTAAAATCTCTCTGAGTGAGAACCACTGGGGTAAGGCTACTTACCGCCTCTGGGTTTCAGGACCCCTCCCACTTCTTCATATTTCTCTGTTTAATGGAACCTTTATTCTTTTGATCAGGAGAAAAACCATTTATCCACTGCTAGACTGCTCCTGAATTCCTGGAAGAGGCCTCACTACAATTAGAGTAATTCCTACCAAGATGAATTAACCATCAGCTCCTTTCCCTAAGGCCGAGAGAGGTGGCAGGACGGTGGCAGTAGATGCTGGAGAAGTTGGAGGGCTGAGGGGTGCGTTGGGGGAGACAGAATGCTTTTCTAGGTTTTCTCAACAATGGATTTTGAAAGACCTCAGTAATAGCTTTTTTTTTTTTTGTATTATTTTAGCCTTTTTTCTAAATGAAATTTTGCCTGTCCCCATTTCTAATCATCTCTGGGTTAATAAGACAACAAAACAACTGAGCACCATACCTCCATTCTTTCCCGTTACATGAAGTTTTTGGCATGTGACCTTTTAAACAAGCCCATGAATAATTCCCTTAATTGACTGTCTGGTGATGTTTTCATTGCTCAGTGTAGCTGCAGTTCAGTAACAGCACACATGCGTTCTGACCCCCACCTGCAGACCCACCAACGGGCTATTAGATCGGGGAAGGTTTCAAGAATCTATCACGGTTTTGAACCGGAAGTGTTTGTTACACAAAGCATGCTAATGGTTAATAACGTTACTGTGTACACATGCATCAGTTTTATCCACAAATTCTCTGCTTTGGGTGAACCACCTCTGGCATTAATGGGGCAGATTGGATGTGGAATTGTGATTACCCAGGACCTCATTACACAAGCTCTGTCCAGGCGGTGCGGCTCTTTCCCATCTGTCAGAAAGCCGGTGGACTGGTAATTAGGGAGGGGATGGGCACTGCAAGGGCTGCTCAAAGCCACAGGGCAGTTTTCTTTCAACATGCATAGGATGCAGTCCCCCCACCCTTGTTTGAAAAAAGGGAATGACAGGTTACTTTAATTCAAAATCCCTGGGCAGGCAAACTAGAGCAAAATGGGGCACTTGCAGCAATAGGGCAAATTGGGATGAGCCTTAGATAAGCCAGTAGAATAATTATGATGGGAATAGTAACTTTCCTCTTTATTGTGCCCATAATCACGCATCCTGTGTGACTGCCAACCCGTCCTTACAAGACTGTTTCTGCTCTGGGCAAAATAAAGGCCACTGGTTGGTAAAGTCATTTCTGGATTTGTGGCCTCTAACACAGGCGCAGTGGGTTATTTACAAACATGCCCTCATAATTTCTGGTTGTGGGCCTTTTGGGGAGCAAATTATTCAATCCGTGAGTCCACAAGACCTTGAGGTGCTGGCACTTCAGATGCTGTTAGCTTCCAGATAGTTTCGTTTCTGTGACTAACCTGCTTAGTTCACATTTTAGCAGCTCTCTGGGAGCTAGCTTCCCTCAGATAAGAGGAAGCAGGTTCAAATGCTTTATTTCTCTTTGATCAACTGAGCCCAGTGTGTTCTGGTTTGTTTTCTCTTAAGGGAAATCAGATGGCGGTCTTTGTGTCTCAGAGCCAGCCCCTGGTAGCTGGCCTGGCAGTAAGTGTGCCCAGACCAACCAGGGGTGGGAAACCTGCGGCCTCAAGGCCACCTGTGGCCCTCCAGATCCCCAATTGTGGCCCCTCGACTGAATCCAAACTTCACAGAACAACTCCCTTTATTATTAAAAGGGATTTTTTCTGTAAAATTTGGATTTGGTCAAAGGGCTATGCTTGAGGATCCAGAATGCCACATATGGCCCCAAGGCCACAGGTTCCTCACCCTGCCTGGGTGCTCAAGAATCATTCATGGAACATATAAAGACTCCAGAGTCTGAGCCCATCCTCCAGTAGAAATTGTCCTCAGATCTGGGATGGGGCCACAGAATGAACAGTGTAACAGGTGCCTCAGAGAATGATCTGGGGAAACAAAGACACAGAACAAGTTGAGCAGCTGGACGGCGGTGCCCAGCGCACAGGCCCTGCCCACGGGATACAGGTGGACCGGTCCACAGCCCAGCCTGGAAGCCTTACACATTTTTCTTATATGCTTTGAATTTGAGTTTCATCAACTGCCAAAATGTCTGTCTTATTGGACAGTTGTGAGGAGTAAATGGGCTGGTGTAGGTGAGGCATCTGCCCCATGCTTCCTGCTTAGGAGGTATTCAGCAGGTGAAGCTGACACTTGCTGGTCAAAAGGAGCAGCTCTGTCCCTGACATGTCTCCAAGGTTGGGATCGTTGGTATGCTCTTCTTAAAAAGTTTAGGTTCACCCTCTGTGCACGGAGGTTATGGTAGCCTTTCTGTGAATTCATCACTGCTCCTTCAAAACTATTCCCCCATTAGTCATCAGTCTATGTGTCCCTGTGTGACCCAATTTGGTTCTCTTGGCTTTGTGGATTGGCCCCACCTGATGGACTTGGGAACTTGATGGCCATTCTCTGGCACCCAACAAGAGAAAGCCACATCCTAAAATGACTTAGAGTAAGGTTTCTCACCATTGGTGTGGTTGACATTTTGGACCAGATAATTCTTTGTTGCGGGGGGCCTGTCCTTTGCATTGTAGGCTGTTTATCAGCATCCCTGGTATCTACCACTAGATGCCAGTAGCTCCCCTCCCCAAATTAGGACCATAGAAAATGTCTCTGGACATTGCCAAATGACCCCGTGTTCCTTGGGGGGTAAAATCATCCCAGATTGAGAACCATCGACTTAGAGCCATGCCTATGCCTTAGGAAAAAATTCCCAAGCCTCTTGCTTCATAAGGAATACCTGGAGAAATTTGTAAAAACAAAACAAAGCTAACAAATGATACCTGCCTAGGCTTTAATGCAGACTATGGAGTCACAAACTCCAAGGCGGAGCTCTGTAATCTGAATTCTTCATGAACTCCATAGATGGTTCTAGTGAGCTGGCAGTTTTGGGGGTGAATAGACTTACCCTGTCCTGGTCCCTTTGTGAGTGTGGTACCGAAAGTTCGGCACTTGTCCTGAGGCCACATCAGAAGAATGAGGACCAGTGGTTCGAGGAGAAGGAAAGAGAAGTTTATTAGTTTCCCAGCAAATGAGGAGGATGGTAGACTCTTGTCTTAAAGGGCCATTGTCCTACCTATAAGCAGAAAAATAGAGCTTTTAAAGGGGAATTTTGGCTTTGGGCTATTGCTGTTTACTGTAGCACCTCCAGTGAAGATTATATCTGGTTACCTCTGTCTGGACAATTCCATTGAGCCATCTCCTATGGTACAAAGAACAAAGGCCACTCCCCTGCCCCTCTGATTACTGGCCTTGGGCGGGGATGCAGGTTTTAATTCCCAAAAAGAATGCGTGTGTATGTGTGTGTTGGTGGGGGGAGGTTTGAAGAGACAACTCATAAAACATTTTTTCCTTTTCAGGACATTCCCTCTGTTACAATTGGGTGACCTTGTCTGTTCCAGTCTAATTCTAAAGATGCATTCAGTATCTGCTCATATTGAGTCACAGGGTTAGTAATTGGAAGTGAGCTTGTGAACGAGAAGGCATTGTGGACTTTAAGGGTGAGTTATAGGTCCTGCCACGGGAAGGTGGGGATGAGATCCAAGAAAATGAGAGGAGTTTGTGTGTTTGGATCAGTTACATTTTGTGCATCATCTAAATAGGTCACTTTAAAAAAAAAACTATGTCAAGCACCATGCTAATAAGCTATGCATGGAAATTAACTCAACAGTCATGCTGCTGTTCGCATTATATAGTTGACAGAACCACGGTGCAGAGAGGTCAGATAGCTTTCCTGGCATCTTGCATTGCTAGTGAGCGCTGGTGCTGTGGTGCAGCCAGACGCTGGCTCCAGGGCTGTGCTTTCAGCAGCACGTTATTGACACTTCTCGTAGCAAGAGTGAAGTGAAGGCTCAGTCAGAGATTCCACTGTTACCACATTTCAATGGACTTCATGGAAACTGTTGTGCATGAAAATTCCCGATTAGTGGTGTCCACGTTCTTAACTAACAAATCGACAAATCAGTCATTTGGGGACATGAATTTGATTCTGTAGTGGGTGAATGTGTGGCTCTGTCAAGTATAGAATGACAGGTTGTCTTGTCATAAGGGTCTCTCCCTCTCTGACTTCTCTAATGGAGTAAGATGTAAAGTTAGATAAATTATATTAAGGTTTTCTTCCTGCACATCCCTTTGTCTTTTTTTTTTTTTTTTTTGAGACAGAGTCTTGCTCCGTTGCCTGGGCTAGAGTGCTGTGGCATCAGCCTAGCTCACAGCAACCTCAAACTCCTGGGCTCAAGCAATCCTTCTGCCTCAACCTCCCAAGTAGCTGGGACTATAGGTCTGTGCCACCACAGCTTGCTAATTTTTTTCTATTTTTAGTTGTCCGGCAAATTTCTTTCTGTTTTTTGTAAAGACGGGATCTTGCTCTTGCTCAGGCTGATCTCGAACTCCTGACCTCAAGCAATCCTCCTGCCTCAGCCTCCCAGAGTGCTAGGATTACAGGCGTGAGCCACCGCACCCAGCCCCTTTGTCTTTATATTGGCATGAGAGCTTGGTTTCCAGAGGAATGTGCCCAGGGCAGGTCTGGCGATGTGAGCTGTCTCTGCCTCCCCTTTGCCCTCCTGAATGCTGTGTGGCCTGTAATTGTCCACACTTGCCTCCCTCCCAATGTTCCCCTCACTCAGCCTCTGGAGGACGTTTTTGTGTTTAAAGCTTGCTCACATCCCTGTCTGCCACTCCACACCCAAATGCAAGCTTTGTTCACTGTGCTCATTTGAGCCAGATGCAAAGCTCAGCGCTGACTTCCCAAGGCCTCCTTTTATGGAGCTATAGAAGATTTTAAAAAGCTGCCCCCAAAAGAGGGGAAAGTCAATAGATTTCAGAAGCAAAATATGCAGTGATTTGAAGGGGGCAAGTCTTGCTTTCTTTGGCTCTCTAATCTGATTTATTTGGCTTGGTTTTTCATATCCTTTCCTTTAGGTCTGTGAGTATCTTAAATGATAATATGAAATCATTGGTTACTTCAACGATTGTGCCAGTCCGTTGCATTTTGTCAGACATTTGCGTTTAGGAGAATGTCCTAATCCCGGGGGTCATGGACAGATTTAATTTGTAAGACCAGGAGAATGTTGGTGCTGCTGCCCTGGGTCCACATTTGGTTTGTTCACATGGGTGTTTGTGGTCAAGACTCTGAGTTTGTCTCTCTTATCTCCAAATTGTCTTGCTCTCACTCTCTCTCTCTTTTTTTTTTTTCGAGACAGAGTCTTGCTCTGTCACCTGGTGTCAGCATAGCTCATAGCAACCTCAAATTCCTGGGCTCAAGTGATCCTCCTGCCTCAGCCTCCTGATACAGGCGCGCACCCTCACGCCTGGCTAATTTTTTCTATTTTTAGTAGAGACAGAGTCTCGTTCTTACCCAGGCTGGTGTTGAACACCTGAGCTCAAGCAGTCCTCCCGCCTTGGCCTCCCGGAATGCTAGGATTCCAGGCGTGACCCACGTTGCCCAACCTTGCTCTCTCCTTGACAATATACTATGACTGTCCCTGCCCTAAGTTTCTTCCCGGAGTGCCCCTGGCCTGGGACCCCGGCCTGAGGCAAGGGAGGACCTGGCTGCAGGCCGTTGATGGGCAGCGATTCCAGGAGTGATCCAGGAAGCTGGGGTGAAGTACAGGGAGAGTTAGACAGGAAAAATGGAAAAGCCAATTAAGGTACGTTATCAGGGTCACTTTTGTAGGCTGAGGAGGCTTGATTTTACTTCTGCCTCTGGGAGGTACACCATGCCACCCTAGTGGGCACTGAATGAGACTGTGTCTGAGAGCTTGGGGAGCTGCCCACCAGGGCTTGGAAGGAAATCTGAGCCGGCCAAGAGGATGTGATGTGGCATCAAAAGCATCTGCTATACCTCCTTGTCCCCTGCAGTCATTTATGTGACCCCCAGTGGTTTAAGAAAACATCCTCCCTTCCTGTCTTTACTCTGGGATATCCTTGTATTTATTCAGCACTGTGGCAACTTAACATTTAGGTTCCTTAATTTCCTCATTTCTAAAACAGGCAGGATGGTAACGGCTGTGTAAATGAGGGCATTTCTCTCTCGAGATGGCATGATTGGTAATGTATTTAGTTTGTACTACTGATTTAGGGACCAAATCTATAGTCTATTTATGGGCAGATCTGTATTTTATAGGGAAACCTTAGCATTTTGTGAATCTAATAACAGATTTCTACGTAACTGGCATATTTTCGAAGTTCCAGAATTTTTAGGAACTAGCCCCTCCAGGTGAAAGCTTTAGGATTAATCATTAATGTGCTTTCCCCAAGTGACAGTGTAATGAGGCTCCAGTGTATCGATATTCTTCAAATAATTTTAGATCATTCTGTTTAGAACCCAGCTTCCTATCTCAGTGGATGAATAACATTTTCCTTTAAACGTGCTCTTTCTGGATTATCTATTTTTTTTCTCTCTTACTCCGGGAAATGTCAGCCCTTCAAAATAGTAGAGCGTGTAGGTCACAGAGAAGTTGCAGACATAAGTAAGATCCAGCCAAAAACGTGGTGCATATTTTTTTTTTGCCATCCGACAACTCTGCGGTGATATATGAAAGGAGGAAGCTTACAATTTGTGGATTGCTAAGTGGGAAACATATTTTTCCCCCCTAACTTGCCAGTGGGTAAATAATACCTACTGTTCAATTCTTACATTTTTGTTATGCAAATAAATCTGTGCCTTAAACCTGTTGATTTAAAATAAAAATCTTTGATGAGCCAGAATTCCCATTGCTATGGCTAGACTAGAATTTTATTAATACAGTGTCAGGACCTTGGTGATTAAGTCAAAGTTGCTAATTTTCAACATGAGGAAACTGAGGTCTAGAGATATTTTCCTATTTGTCCCCAAGTTAATGACGAGGATGGATCTAGAACCTAGAAGTCCTGAGCCCCACCCCCAACACAGTGACTCCAGTAATACTGCTGTTTCCGTTAGAAAAAACTATACACAAAACCGTGTGCAAAAATCATGGAGTATGTTTAGATTGGCAGACACCCAGATAAAGGAAATTCCAGCCTGTCTGTGTTGCAAGCCTTAGATTTGGATTTGAGTGCCAGCCCAGCCCTTGACTAGCTTTATAACCCTGGGTAGGTCACAGACTTATCTGAGACTTTCCCCAGTTCTCTCTTTCTCCCTGAACCCCCTCCCTTGGCCCTCCTAACTTGCGAGATGGGAGAGGGGGTGCATATTCCACATGGCGACGTGGATGAAGACCACACAAGGAGTCCAGGAGAGTTCTCTGCAAACCACAGATCCTTACCCACATGCCGAGGGGTGTTTGCCCCAGGGAATTCACACCCCTAGGACTTGGCCCTGAGCCTCAGCTTCAGCATGCTCTGATGGCTTTTACCAGGAGTCCCAGTGATGGAGGAAGATGCCACAGGATTACATTAGAAATGTTATCTTTGGTATTTTATATATGTTTAATATCATCTTAGTGATATTTTACCCATCTTATGTTTACTACAACTCTGGGTGGCAAGGAAGTAGTCTTTTTAACACTCCCATTTTTCTTATGAGGAAACTGAGTGTTGGAGAGGGAGATATGAGCAGCTGAGCTTGCATGTAAGCTTCCTGCATTTCCCCAGAAATAGTGCTGTAAACCACCCAAACCACACCTGACACACCTGAGCCCTCTCAAAGTGCAGGGCACAGAGTAGATGCTCATGAAAACCTGATTAATTTACACCATCAAGTTTGAGGCTTGATAGAGACCAGCATTTCACATCTTGTGAGGGTGCAAATAAAGGGAAATGTTAAAAGTGATATAGCTGGAAAAGACACTTCTAGAAATTTTCTTTTCTTTATAAAAGTACAGCATATGGGAAAGTAGAAAGGAACAAAGTCCATCTTATCATTGTTACTTTATAACATATTTCCTTTCAAAATTTTCCCCCTGGGTTTAGATTTATTGCTGACACTTTTGTTATCTATCAACAGTTTTTTTTTAAGTGGCACCAAATAGTCAACCGAATTGACGTATCACAGTTACTTAAACACTCTTTTTGTGGTACATTTAAATTTCCCACTTTTAAATATAAAAAATGCTGCTGTGAACATTCTTCTGCAAGAAGGTTTTTCTTTAGGGATAGATTCCCAGAAGTGGATCAAAGCGAATGAGCAATTCAAGCCAATTACTTTAAATACAGTAATTAAGGTTAGAAACACTCGAGAATAGGTTACTACGGCAATGATAAGAGTATTTTTGCAAGGGTTAAAAGAAAGAAAAGATTTAATTAACCAGGTCATGCGGAGAAGCCTGTGTTCAGAAGGTGCTGAGCTTGTCATTTCCCACAGAGACAGAGCAGCACTGGTGCCGACGACGCTCCCAGCGTGGGGCGGGAATGCTGTGGCTCACACGGGGGCGCCCGTTCTGATCTGTCTCTGTGATTCAGTGAGGTTGTTCATTCAAGAAGTGGTTTTCCGTACATACCGTGACATTGGGATTGCCTGCTTTTCAGGATGGACTAAAACTCGAGGGACTCCATTCTGGTGTTAACCAGACAGGTGTTCCCCAGTGAGCCTGAAGCGGGCAGCTCCTTCCCCTGGTTCCAAGCACTGTGCTTTTGAGACAGGCTTTCGCTGCCACTGCCATAAGATGTATCCCTTCAAGAATCTGTATCTGTCAGCTTTGCTGCAATAACAAACAACCCCCCAAATCTCAGTGACTTGTACCACAAACATACATTTTCCAGTCACTTTCTATGTAAGCTGAGGTTTGGTAGTGGCCTGTTCCACGTGAGTTCTTATTCTAGGCAGAAGGAATTGCTCCTCTCTGAGGACCACCGGGCAGAAATGAGGCCAAGCCACCGTGCACATTTAGACAGTCTGCCCAGGGGCAGTGGAGATGATCTCCGCTCACGTTCTATTGGCCAAGTCACGTGGCCAAGCCTGACAGTGGGTGGGGTGTGCGCTTCCCCTGCATGGGGGGCTGCCAATCACGTGGCAGAGGTAGGGGTGTGTAGTTGACAGCAAACTGCTGTGAGCAGTGATAGAATCGTCCACAGGCCCACTGGGACTTGGCCTCCTCATTTTCTTCTGACATCCATTCATCCACTTGTCTCCTGCAGTGCCGAAGCCTCAGAACTTGGCTCAGTGCATGAACTACTTTGTCCCTAGTGTGAGAGTCTCCACCAGCAAAGGGCTCGCTAACCTAGTACGTGACTGACGCAGTGCCGGGCCACTTCCTTACTGTGGCAGATGGTGTTTTCTGAGGATGACCACAGCCATAGCCCCCACCCCACCACACAGTCTTATACGGTGTTACCCTGTTGCTCCCCCATGCAGAGGTGGTGCCTCGTTCCTCTTCCCTTTGATCTCAGCAAGCCTATGACCCAGGGGCTGCAGAATGCTCTGGAAGGATGCTGCCTGACTTCCAAGACCTTGCAGCTTCTGCCTGGTTCTGGTGGAACACATGCCCTGGGGGAGTCAGCGCCATGTCAGAGGTCCGACTATCCCAAGGGATGTTGGTTCAGCACTCTGATGGACAGTCCCTGCTGAGCTTCGCCTCCCAGCCATCTGCGATGTGAGATGAATCATCTCGATTTTCAGTCCTTGTTATCATTCACCTTGGCTTGAAGGTCCAAGGACAGAGAATCTTGGGTTAGAGGCCTTTTTCCAAGGCAGTGACTGTCAGTGTCAGTCAGGGGAGCCTGAGAGGAGGATTGAGGATCATTCCCAGTGACGGGGGTGGGGGCAGGTCAAGCCCCACAGATGCTTGCCTGGGTCAGCCTTCGAGAATGGAAATCTCATCATTGTAATTCACCATTTCCAAAGCTGTTGGGGGCTCTGCATGGTTTTCATAAGAGCACTTAAACCCTTAGCTTATCAGCACATGAGGCTCTGCAGGGCTGGGTCTGGCCCACCTCTCTGCTCAGCTGCCCAGCCAGAGTCCCTCAGGGAACCTTCACTCCAGACTTACCAGGGCATCTGTGATTTCTTGAAAAAAATTATCTACTATCAAGTGTCCTGATAATTCTCAATTTACGTCCTGGCCTGAGCATTTATCTGAATCTAAACTCCTATTTCCACTGCCTTGTCACCACCTCCACTTGGATGTGTCACAGACACACCCTGAACTTACTGTGCCCAAGACTGAACTCCTGATCTTTTCTCCCCCAAAACCTGCTTCTCCTGCAGTCTTCCGCACCTCAGGAGATGCAGCTCTATCCTTCACTTTTCCAGGGCCGAAGCCTTGCGTTATTCTCGACTCCTGTTTGTTTCATACCATACGTTGACAAAACATGTCAGCTGTATCTTCTGAATATATTCCTGAACAGACCAAAACTCAGAATCAGAATATCTCCAAAGACTCACCCCTTGAGTGCCGCCATCCTGACCCAAGACATCATTTGTAATGTTCTCACCTGGCCTGGTCAGTGCAGCAGCCTCCTGACTGTGCTCCCCGTGTCTGCCAGGCAGCGGCAGTCCTGTTAAAACATGCCACGTCATGTCATTTCCAAATCCGAGCCACTCCCGCTTCCCATCTTTGTAAATGCTAGGTCCTTACAATGGCTCCGCCCCCAGAGGCCCCTCGCCCTCTGACTTCATGCTCCCTGTTTCTCGCTGCCCTCAGCTTGTTGGCTGCCTTCGTGTTCCTCCAAGTCAGGCAGACTTCTGCCCCAGAGCCTGGAAGGTTCTTCCCCCAGATCTCTGCATGGCTTGTTCCCTAGAACGGTGCCTGGCAAGGGCAGGGGTGCGGTGAAAATGTGCTGAATGAATGAACTCAGATGTGTCTTTGGACTCACGTTCCCTTTCCCCAGAACACACCCTGCACTTCCTTACCAAGCTAACTTTTTTTGGTTCATTCAAAGTCAGCTGAAATCTCAGCCTCTCTAGGGAGATTCCTGTGTGACTTAAATGACCTCTTTCTCTACTCTTGGAGGAAAAGGACTGTGTCTTATTTGTCATTGTACCTAACGCACAGCAGGTTTCTTGGCACACGGTAGACCCTGAGTCAGTATTTCCCTCAATGTCAACTTTGGCATTGTGTTTATTTGTGTTTTATGGGCAGTATATGTACACGCACAACTACAGAAACCACGGTAGCGGCTACAGGGAAGAGCGAGCCCCTGTCCCCCATGTGTTTTCAGCAGAAGCTGTTATCGCTCTCTTTGGCATCTGCCTGGATATATTCTATGCATAAACAAGCAGTTATACGTTCAGCAAATATTTAAGAAACATTTGACATTGATGCAGGAAATTGCCCTGTTTTTAAAAACATTTAAGTGGGTTCACCTTGAATAACCAGTTGACTGAAGTAGTAAGATTTCTGGATATTTGTGTTCTCCTGAGAAACAGGTTTACCCTGAGAGTAGTTTCAAAATCTTTCTAAAATCCACAGGTCCACTTACTTCACTGGGTCATATATAAGGAATGTCTGCCCGCCCGTCTGCCCTGCATCTCGCAGGAGCCTGTGAGACCTGCCCCTCTCCGCCCCGCGCTGACATTGGTTCTTTGCAGGAGCACTGCAGTTTCCTTCCCCTGGACTTCCTGCTTCTACCCGTGTCCCTCGATGGTCTGTGCTCAAAAGAACAGCCAGAGCAATTCCCGCTTTTTGTATGTGAGTCAGATCATATCATTGCTCTGCTCAGTCCTCTGATGGTTCCCTGTCCTGCTCAGAGTACAAGCACAGTCCGCATTATGCCGTAAGGCTCTGCAGGCCGCTGAGTTCCAGCCGTGCTGGTCTCGTCACTGGTTGTCAAATGTGCAGTGTGCCTCCCTGCCAGGGACACACAGTGCTCGTCCCCAGGGAGCCACAGAGCTAACTCTCCTATCTTTCAGCTCCTTGGTCAAATGTCCCCTTATCAGAGAGAAGCGTGACTACTGGACATAACATAACACTCCCATTATTCTCCCCTTTATTCTGCTTTATGTTTCTATATGCAGCGTGCTCAGTCACATGTTCCTTGTCTGTCTTTCTGCATGTGAGCTCCGTGCGAGCAGGCAATTGGTCTGTCTTATTCACTGTTAACTGCTTGCCCTAGAACACAATAGTCAGTGAGCGCTTTGTTGACTGATTGAAAGAGCTTGGGCTCTTTGAGCAAGAGTCTCAGCATGCATCCCCTTGCTGTGTATATTGGAAGTAGAGGTCCTGGGAAGATTTGGCAACTCATAAATGGGAGGTTCTCTCTACCCATTTCCCTCCACTCCAGAAACGGCAGCATGAGACCCCGGGGTGCAGGCTCACGAGATGCATCTTGGGCTCAGGTCCATGTATCTGGCTGTCTGGAAGTTCCTTCTAAAGCTTAGCAAGTCCCCAGCTAGATTCACTACTGCTCTTGGATGTGCTACCACCTCTGCTGTTTTGGCCAGTTTTGAAATTGGGGTTGTCCTTGCATCCTTTCCTTCTCCTCTGCCCACATCCAGTCAGTCCTAAGTCTTGCCAGATCTATCTTCTCTTCTTGGCCTCTTTCCACTTTGATTCTTCTCAGTTGTCATGGCCCCTGTGCAGGGAGTCATCACTTTGCTTTCTTGACTGCTGACATTGTCACCCAGCGGATTCCCCTGCCTCTCCTTTCTGTCCTTTCAACCCTCCCAACCCCAGCCACAGTCAGAAGGTCTCTGCAAAACCCAGATCACATCATGGGGCTCCTTAGCTTAACCCTTCCGCGACTTCCTGCCACTGCCGTATGTTTCCCCAACTTCAGATATGTGTGTTCCACCTCGACGATTTTTGCCTTATCCATGTAGCACCTATCCTGTTATTTACTTAAGATTTATTTAAATGTATTCATATTTAATTTTTTCCCTAAGCAAAAATATCTTTGAAGTCATGGGTGATAATCAGATTTTTTTTCTAATGTACATTAAAATGTTACTATTAAATACAACACACTGGTTCATATACCACCTAATGTCCACTGTGTATAGACACCATGGGTGATGTGCCTGCCATCTCGAGGGAGCTTCCGGGACACTCGGGGCCTTCTTCCAGTGGCCCATTGTGTTGCTGCTGCCCTTGGGCAAAATGCTCCAGGAACAGCTTCTCCACTTTGAACTTCCACTGAAATAGGGCCCCACAGTGCTTTGTGTCTTCATGCTGTTGTTTATGAAGTTTCTTCCATCTAGAGTACCCTCCGCAGCCTTCTGGTTTCTTTGCTTGAAGATCCCCGTCCGTTCTTCACACCCAGCCTGGACATCACGCTGCAGATCCGTCTTTCCTTCCTAGTCCAATACCCCCCAGGTTGTGTTTATCATGCTGAGTCCTTTCTCCATTTTATTCCTGGTCCATTGTCTACTTTCACATTCACAAGGGATGACTGTCCTGCAATGATTTCCAGGTTTTCTATCCTAGATTTGTGCTCTCTGGAGGTGGGGTATAGATTTTATTTGCCTCAGCCTCAGGGCCAGGCATGGAGAACTTAAAATATGAATGCCTGAAGTTTCAAATCCCTTTCTAAAATGCAGTCACCCCTGGTGGAGCAGTGTGTGTGGCTGGACATTGGTTGATGAGAATAAGAGTGAGATTTGGCATGGAAACCTGGGGCCCTCGGGGGCTGACTGGAGGGAGGGAAATGAAGCATTGTTTGGTGGGAGGTCCCAAAGGCATGATGCCCCTTCACAGGGTTTCCTAGAGCAGAGCCTTTAGCCCACATAAACGGACCTGATCTTGAGGAGTGGCTTGTGGGCTGTAACCTCTTTGGTGAGCCTCTATGTTTTCAGCCCAACCATTAGAGCTACACTGTTCAGTATGGTAGCCACTAACCACATGTTGCCATTTGAATTTTAATTACAAGTAGTCAGAATTGAAATTTCATTTCTGCAGTTGCACCAGCCACATTGGAAGTGTTCAATAGCCACACATGGCTAGTGGCTACCATATTGAGCAGCACAGAATAGAACACTTCCATCATCGCAGAAAATGCTATGGGACTGCTCTGCTTAGGGTCTGATTCTTTAACAAATTACTTATGTTGACTTTTGTCCCTAAAGTTGAAGCCAGGAATAAAGTCCCATCTAAGTGGCATTTCAGTTGGTTGGATTTTATTCAGCTTGTGTATTATTACAGTTAGAAGCAAAGGACCCTTTGTGGATAAAAGGGAGGTTTTAGGGGTGGTGTTTTGAGGAGATGCATGACCAAACGGTAGAAAGGGAATGGCCCGACCGCCTGAGTGACCATCCCTGGTCCAAGTCAACCTTGTCCTCTCCACAGTGTATTCACAGTGCAGCAGGTGGATGAAGTTAAGATAGAGACAAGAGGTGATGGAGGTCTAGAGCCAGGGGAGGGAGATGAGGGTGAGAATGTGAGAAGGGCGAGAGCTCCTGAAGTATGGGAGGAAGAAGGGGTTGACTGTGATGGCATGAGGGAGTGGCGGAATCTTGAACAAAATGGTGTCTGTTTGGCATGGCCATCAGAGAGAACGGGGAATGGCTTACATCCATTCGTTGCTCACTTTCTCCATCCTTTCATTCTGCCTCCAAACTGATTTTGGTTTGTGGCTTTATCTAAAATGGCAGAACACGTGGAGGGAAAGAGAGCCCGGCTAGGAAAAAAACATTAGAAATTGTGTGTCCGTAAATGCTGTGTTATGCGATCACACTAGTTGACTCTTTCGTTTTTCATTATTTGCTTCACATTTGAACAATGTCCCAGATTACAAATGCTTTGGAGACCAGAATGAACGATGATAAATAAAACATTACACTTTAAACTCTTGGACCGACTTGGTTAATCGCTAGGGTAACTTTGTGTTTCAGGACTATTGTAAATTAGAGGAGGATTGGAGAAATTTCTCTTGCTTGTTTTTTTTTTTTTTTTTGATCTGATGGGAAATAACTTAGAATTGGTATGCTAGGGCTCTGGCTTTATTAATGTGAGCCACAGGCCTTTAAACCTACAATTGACAAGGGACCAAACTTTCAAACTGACACCATTTTGGATGTGAGTGTCTGTCAGTAGGTTTTGCCCTTGTAGTTTCAGAGGCAAAAATTAGTGCTTGCTTCTAGGATGTTCAGAGATTTACAGTGCTGTGCACAATTAGTAATTTGTAGCCTTTAGGAGAAGGGGCGGGGAGTGGCTTTAACTAATTCTAATCATTTTTTTAAAGTGGCTTTAACCATTTGTTTGGATTTCACTAGCTTTCTTTCAGACATTAAATGTGTCTTAATTCAGTGGTTCTTAAACGTAAGTGTGCGTTGGAATCACCTGGAGGGCTTATTACAGCACAGATGGAGGGAGCCGACCACTGGTCCCATGGGAATTTCAATTCTGTTTCAGCCTAAGTTGATGGAAGGATACCTTGGAGGAGGGCTAGTTCATTTGCCTCTCTCTGACTCAAAAAGTTCTCTTCTTCCGGGATTTGGACAGGAGGGAGGAGGAGTCTACGTTCTTTCTGTTGACCTGGCTCTGCAAAGCCCTCTCCGCTTGCTGGGCCAGCCTCTCCAGGTGGAGGCCATGGAGTGCTGACAGGGCAGTCACCCTTGGCCACCGCCACCACCCCCTCTGGCTCCCCAGTCCTGGTGGCAGCTCACACTCACAGCTACAGAGTGTTTGCTCCTGACTCAAGTCTTCACCGTATCCTGGA
>CAUYSK010078562.1:0-13204 GCA_963575035.1 Avahi laniger | reverse complement strand
AGTTGTATACTATTTTTTTCTGTATGTACATTGCCAAGCTGCTATGTAGAAAGGGGTGCACTGCTCATGATTTCCTTCTAACCTTGTGCAGGGCTTTTATACCATCCGAGAAAAGGCTTCCTGAACTCTAGGCAATAAGCCACAAACAAATCTTTATTGAGTATCTACTATGTACCAGGCACTGTGCTATATACTGATACAAATGAGGACAAGATAGACTCGGTCCTTGCCGAGTCTTTGTTCCCAGTTCAGTCTGTCTCTGAGGCTGTCTTAGAGGTACAGGCGGGAGTAGTAAAGTGGGTAATAGGAGGGCTAACAGATAATTACTGAAATTCTGAGAGAAATGTGAGAGTTGTATAAGGTTATATCTTCAACTTTCTTAATGGTATAATATCTTAGGAGAGAGTCTGAGCAGGCTTAGTTGGGGCAGTGGCCTCAAAGTAACCGGTTGAATTCTGAGCAGGTAAAACTAAGGTAGGAGCCTAACTAAGGAAGCCTTGAGTGGGGAGAGTTATAATGTCAAAACCAACTCAAAAGTCCATTAAAGGAAACCATTAAAATGTCAGGTAGATCAAGCACACATGCCAAGTTTAAAGGGCCAGAGGACGTCTGGAATTGAGATATAGGAACAACTTGGACCAACAGCAGTCAAGGAACAAATGAGATCTCTCAGAGAGAACTGACGAGAAGAGCCTTAGAACATTTAGAGCTTACCTTTATTAGTGGGTAGGGGCATGTGGATTTGTCCACTTTCTAAGTCTAGAAGCAAGGTGGACATCTCTACATCAGAGAGTATTTGTATACCTTGAAATATGCATGGTATATAAATGGTAAATAGCACACTAGCAAAATTTTCATTACTGTGTTTGAAGCTTTATATTCAGAGCTCAGAGGAATTAAGGTTTGCACATCTCATAACAAAAAACAAAATAATGTTACCTGGATTTTATTATATCCTAGGAAGAGTTTCTCTAATTTTACCAAAGGTTGTAATTTGCTCAGCTCTCGTAGTCTGTTTTCCTCCAGGTGAAGTGCCAACAAAGAACTTGGTTTGGCAAAAGCACTGTCATTAATTGCTCTGATACGGTTATGGTCCACTACCAATTCCTGAAGGACTAGTAAGTTGTCAAGCCCTTCAACTTGACTGATTTCATTCCCTAAAAAAAGATAAGTTATGATATATCAGGTGAGCCCAAACTCCTCAAATTAAAGGTTATCTACCTTCATTTAAATATTTTCATCGAATGATTTTTTTTAAAAAGGTACTAAAAAACTTATTTCCAAGGAGATATTGAAATGTAATTAACAAGAAGGTAGCATCATCATCAATAATATTTGTTAAAGTTTCTCCTTCGTGTTTGAAAGATCAGGAGGTGACGATGCACACAATGTACTGAATTGAACTAATCTGTTCAATAATTACGTGCTAAAATAGTTGGTTTTGACAAAAGTAGATATATAAAAGTGCTGCAAAAGAAGATTGCTTTCTGAGTATATCAGTTATTCTAATAGGTTTTCTAATAGTATAGCTAATTATTTCTTAAAATTGTGTTAAGTTGGAAGAATACACATTAATTATGCTGTTCTTTGTCAGTATATTCTTACACTGCAGCTATATTAAACAAATTAGAATTCATCTCATGCTTTAAAACTCTAGACTCTTCTTTATAACCTATGATTTCTCTCTACTGTATGATTTCTCTCTGCTTTATAAATATTAATAACATAAGAGAAGATAATGCTTCAATTTACAAAATGCTTTTATATGTACAGTATTTTCTATCAGAGTCTCAAAATGCAACAGGGAAAATATTATCTCTTTTTAATAATCAGAAAATTTAAGATCAGAGAAATTAAGTGACTCGCTCAAAGACATAAAAGTAGCAACATCAGGCCTAACTTAGACATTTTACACTTTAAGCTCAATGATCTTTCTAATATGTCATGCTATATTAAATTCAATATCCATCCTCTTTGTTTATTATGGGCTGAATTGTAGTTCCCCTTTTATGTGCTTTGGATGTCTGGTTCCTCCAAATCTCATGTTGAAATTTGATCCCCAGTGTTGGAGGTGGGGCCTTGTGAGAGGTGTTTGGGTCATGAAGGTGGATCCTTCATGAATGGCTTGGTGCCCTCCCTGCCATAATGGGTGAGTTCTCACTTTGTTAGTTCATGGGAGAGTTGGTTGTTTGAAAGAGCCTAGCAGCACTTCCTCCCCCTTTCTCCTTCTCTAGCCATGTGATATACCTGCTCCCCTTTTCCTTCCACCTAGATCGAAAGCTCCCTGAAGCCCTCACCAGAAGCAATTCTGTACAATCTGCAGAACTGTAAGCCAAATAAACCTTTCTTTATAAATTATCCAGCTTCAGGTGTTTTCTTTATAGTAGTGAAAACTAACACACCCCTCAAATTTATATGTTAAAGTCCTAACCTTCAGTACCTCAGAATGTGACTGTATTTGGAGATAGGGTCTTTAAAGAGGTAATTAAGATTAAATGAGGTAATTGGGGTGAATCCTAATTCAATATGACTGGCGTCCTTATAAGAAGAGGATCTTAGGGAAGATAGCAGACTAGAAGCAGTCTGCAAGCACACCACTCTCAAGGAAAAGATAGTAAATTGCAGGCAGATATCTCTTCTCGGAAGGAACACTGTGAAACCCCAGAGAAGTGATGCAGGACACTCACAGTGAAGGAGAAGGTAACAGGATGATTCATTTGACAAGACTGAAGGGATCTGTGGGGAGACATCTACATTTGAGAAAGATTAGAAGGACAGAATGCTGGGGTGCCATGCCCACCTTGACTGACTGGCAGCTGCCTAGAGTCTGTGCAGAGTCATTGCACAGGAGAACAGGTGCAGTAAGGATCTGGTGGTTGCCAATCCTGGGTTTCTGCAGCTGAAACCATCCTGAGCTCTCAGGTGCACGGTGCCAGGTCTGCACAGGACTCAGGTTTGCAGCAGTAGCCTTCACATCACCTCCATCAGGCTGGGGAGGGATCAGACTGAGCAGATGCTCCCCTGAGTTGTACCCTGTGACTGGAGCCAAGTGCCCCTCCCCTCCAGCATGGAAGGATCTGAGCAGAGGCGTTGCCTTGTTGCCTCAGGTGCTATGGACTTGATCTGGGAAGCTTTGAGTGACTGCTTCAATGGGACCTGGGGGTGGGATGGGAAGAATTCCATGGACCCTGGGCCACTGGAACCAAGCCCCGCCCATGCAACTTGGCATCCGCAGTCCCCAACCTGGCGCAACACTCTCCTGCCTGTGCAGCCCTGCCTTCATGCCCAAGTTTGGAATAGCCTGTACGGCCCTGATTTCATAGACCCTGGTTCTGGCTCTGAGGCTTTCATGCTGAAGCCTGAGGCCCTGCCCCTGTGGCTTCAGAGCTGCCAGGAGGTCCAGAACACCTCCCCTCAGATTACAGAATTGTACCTGGACCTCAAGACTCCAACCCTAAGTCTCCACCACTGCTGCTGAGCTAATGGAACTGCCCTGAGGTCCAATGCCCTGCCAGGGAACCCCAGGCTCAAGCCACCATTACACTAGGACCTGGTTTGAGCAAATGCCCACAGCCTGTGCACCCGTAACTACTGCCTAGATAGCCTCACTCAGCTGTCATTGTCACCTCTGCGGGAAGAGCCCAGGCAGAGCAATCCTCACAACACAAGCCTTCGTGGAGAGAGTCTCCCCCAGCTCCAAATTCGAACTTCCTACAACAACCTGGGGGAACAACCCACCACCCTGCACAAAAATCATTCAGTGCTGGCTTGAACTGTGGCAATCTCAGGTGAATAGGACAAAACAGAACAGCTGCACTATAGGCTTTTAGTGCATACACTCCTCTCCTGCTGAATCAATACTTCAGAGTAGGAAAAAAGCGCCTATTCTTCTAATTAAACAAGAGAGTTCTCAGCTAAGGAGATCAGGTGCCCTGCATGCCCATTAGCCCTGAGTAGAGAAAAGAGGATTCAGATGAGAAGAAAGCAGCAAAAGAATCCTGGCAACATGAAAAAGCAAAACAGTTTGACACTCCCAAGGGATCACAATGCAGCTATAGTAGTGGGCTCCAACCACGAGGAAATTGCCAAAATGAAAAAAAGAATGGAATTCAGAATATGGATGGCAAATAAAATGAATGGAATTGAAAGAAAGTTGAAAACCAAAAAAAAAGTAAAAAAAAAAAAAACAACTCAGGAAATCAATGAAAAAGTCACTAAAGAACTAGACAACATAAGAAAGGATAAAATAGAACTTAAGGAAAAGAAAGAGTCTTTTAGGGAATTTCCAGACATGCAGGTAGCTTCAACAACAGACTAAACCAAGGAGAAGAAAGAATCTCAGAGCTTGAAGCAAGGCTTTGAGCTAACCTCAAAGACGCAGAAAAGAAAATTTAAAAAAAAATGAGTAATCACTTAGAGAAATATGGGATCATGTGAAGCAAACTAACATACTAACAATCTGCCCCCAATGCACATAGCCCCTTATTAGTTACACCACAATCAGCCCCAAGGCATGTGGCCCCTCCTTTAAAAGCCCATGATCTCCATTAGTTGGAGAGAGGGATTTGAGGCAGCTTCTCCAGTTCTCCTGACAAGATGTCCTTTATATTAAAAAATTCCTTTCTTCCTTGGCAATCTTCATTGTCTCAATAATTGGATCTTTGTGTGATGAGTAACTGGATTTAGACTGAAACCCTCTTGTGGTTTCAACAACAAAATTATTCAACCTCACTAAACCTCAATTTCTATTTTTGTAAAATACGTATGATAATACTTACCGTGTAGGGTTGCTGTGAAGATTAGATAATCTATATAGATAAACAGCTTGCCCAATGACTCCATAAATGTCAGCCATTATTGGCAGAGTAAACTGCCTCACTTCCTGCATAAGGCTTCCCTTTTCTGATTTGCCACGCTAGCCACAGCAACAGAACAAACTCCTTCTTTGCAGTATTAGATTAAAATAGACCTTCCAGGGATAGGTTGTCAGCTTTTTTGTATGTCAACATATCTTTTAAAAGATCTGTCATTGTATTCAATTTCTTGTTTTTTTAAGGCTAAGTCTACATATTCTTGATCCAAATCACAAGTACCTTTGATAGGCAAAAAGATGCATTAAGTATTTTAAAAATATGGTCTAGAAAAGCGTGTCTTTCAGAAAAAAAGTTACTACCAACTATCCAGATATCTCCCCATATATCTCACTGATGGATCTCCTAGCCTTTCTCCTATGTCACTGAATAATTATTGTTAGACTAATGTTTTAAACCCTGTGTTTTCTCATGCTACTTCTCTAAAAATTTATAGTTCCTATCTATCATTGACTATATACTGTCCAAGTTACTCTTCCTGGCTTTCCATAATTTGGTTCTTTTCTATATTTTCAACTTCAAGTCTTCACTATTCTACAAAATAAAAAATATTACTATAAAGTAATGAGGCTTACTTAAAATTAAACTAAATAAAATAATATCATAATGAGTATTAGCTATCAAGTTGATTATGTTTAGAAGCTTAATAATTCTCTCAGAGAACTGCATACTCTTCTTTCTCACCAGTTTGGTCCCTTTCTAAGAACTGGCCACAGACACTACAATCATGCTGTGTGACTCTTTTCCTCCTCCCTCTGCTGGCAAAGCTCTCAGTAGTGCTCACCTTCAATCTAAAGTCTATCAATCCTTCAAAGACTCCTAGATATGTAGAGGAGTTAATTGTTCAATTTCTCTTTTCTCTGAACTTCTATTGCGCTTAATTTAGTAACACGTTAAGTAGAACTTAATTCATCTTTGTCTCAGTACTTCTCCACAGGCAGATTTTAAAACTACTTTAGATCAAGGATCTCAATTATATACAATTACAGTAATATAGTACTTCTATATCTTTCACAGTACTTAGCATAATTCTGGATTTAATAAATACTTTTGAATTACTGGTTGCTTTTCAGTATTTTTTAAGTTGAATATGATATAAAAGTAAATTACAATATAATACTGTATATACCCCAGAATATTGCATTTTTCTTTAAAAATAGTTTTTAAAAATATATAAATAACCCAAGAAAAACCCATTTGTGATTACTATAATATTTTTGCCAATAAATCTGTTTGAGTAGACATTGGTGCTTACATTTGCTTATCAAAACATAAGGATAATGTCACTTTTAAATAAAGTCTAAGTAATAAAGACTTAGACATTAACAGTGCTTCTACTCACCCTGTAGAAAGAGGAATTTTAAATTTGTCAGTCTGTTAAGTTGTAGCTGGATTAAATTACAAATTCCATTGTAGCCCAAATGAAGAACTTCTAAACTGTGCATTATTGGAGGCAAATTTTCACTGCACATTGTATCTCTGAAACACATAGGTAGGTTTGAGGCCATAAATTTAATTGCAAACCAGCTATATCATAAAAAGACAATATGGTATGTTTTTACTACAAATTGAAGTTAATAAAACAATGAATTTATTAATATATCAAAATTAAGCTATAATTTGTAGTCTCTTCATATTTTATATAATAATACTTTTAATTTTTTAAAATATTTTTATATGGTAAAGAATAAAAAGACACATAAAGTGTTATAATGAAAAGCAATAGCTAATGCAATAAGACAAGAAAAAGAAAAAAGAAAGACATCCAAATTGGAGAGTCATAAGTAAAACTGTCTTTATTCCTTTATTCTCAGATGACATGATCCTGTATTTAAAAAATCCTAAGAGATCCACCAAAAAACTAACTGAACTAATAAATGAGTTCAGCAACATCATAAGATAAAAGATTAATATGTAAAAATTAATTGAATTTCTGTATATCAGCAATAAATAATCTGAAAACGAAATTAAGAAATCAATTCTGTTCATAATAGTGTAAAAAGGAATAAAATACTTCAGAATAAGTTTACCAAAAGAATTGCCAAATATATATAGAGAAATCTACAAAACATTGCTGAGAGAAATTAAGTAATATCTAAATAAAGTGACAAATAGTCCATGTTCATGGATTAGAACATTTGATATTATTAAGATGCAATTCTCCCAAATTAATCAGTAGCTTTCATACAATCTCTACCGAAGCCCAGGAGGCTCCTCCAACCCATGACCAGCTTTTCTTAAAATTTATAAGGAAATGCAAAGGACCCAGAATATCCAAAACAATCTTGAAAAAGAACAAAGTTGGAGGGCTTAAAGCACTGATTTCAAAATTTTTTACAAAACTGTAGTAATCAAACCAGTCTGGTACTGGCAAAAGGACAGACATATAGATCAATGGAATAGAATTGAGTCCAGAAATAAATCTTTACATTTAAGGTCAATTGATTTTCAGCAAAGGTACCAAGGCAATTAAGTAGGGGAAAGGATAGTGTTTTAAACAAATGGTGCTGACAGTTGAATATCCACAAGCAAAAAGATGGATTTAGACCTTACCACCTTACCTCACAATATATATATAAACATTAACTCAAAAGGGATCATAGGACTAGATGAAAGAGCAAAAACATAAAACTTTTTAAAGAAAACATGAGAAAATCTTTGTGACCTTAGGTTAGGCAAGGAATTGTTAGATACAACACTGAAATCACTATAAGAGAAAAAAATTGATAAATTTGATTTTATCAAAAGTTAAATTTCTTCAAAGACATCATTTAAGAAAGTAAAAAGACATGCCACAGATTGAGAGAATATTTGTAAATCATTTATTTGATAAAGGGTTTATATCCAGTATATTTAAATAACTCAATAATAAAAAGCCAAGCAACTCAATTAAAAAATAAGCAAAAGATTTGAATAGATATTTCACGAAAGAAGATACATGAATGCCTAATAAGCATATGAAAGCCATTCAACATTATTATTAGCGAAATGCAGATATTAAAACCATAATCAGACACCACTTCAAATCTACTAGAAGGGCTATAATTAAAAAAAACAGGCAATGACAAGCATTGGCAAAGATGTGGAGAAATCAGAAACCTTAAATACTGCTAGTGGTAATAAAAAATGGTACAACCACTTTGGAAAACAGTTTATTAGTTTTGTAAATAAACATTAAATTACCATATGGCCCAGAAATTCCACTCATAGGTATATAACCAAGGCAAACATAATGAAAATGAGTGCACACAAATATTAATACTTGTACACAAATGTTTATAGCAGCCATTATTCATACAAGCTAAAAGGAAGAAACAATCCAAATGGATTAGTGAATGGATAAATATGATGTGGCATATCCATATAACGAAATATCCATATATTCAGCAATAAAAAGGAATGAACTACTAATACATGTCACAATGTGAATGAACCTCAAAAACACTATGTTAAGAAGCCAGATGGAAAAGAGTATCTACTATATGGTTCCATTTATATGAAATATCTAGAAAACACAACCCCATAGAAAGCAGCTTAGAAGTGGTTTGGGGCTAGAGGTGGGAAAGGGAATCGACTGCAAATGGACTTGAAGGATCTTTCTGGTGTGATGGTAATGTTCTAAAATTGTATTGCAGTAATGATTGCACAACTCTATAAATTTAGTAAAAGTCATTGAATTATAAACCTAAAGTGAGTGAACATGGTATATAAATACACTTCAATAAAGCTGTTAGAAAAGCCAAATATGAATAGGCTCCAAAAAAGGATGTGTATAAATGAAATGTTCATAGTAACTTTAGTCATAATGGCCTCAAACTGGGAACAACCCAAATGTCTATCAGTGATAAATGGATAAACCACTTGTCATGTACTCCATATAATGCAATACTACTCAGCAATAAAATGCAATGAATTACTGACACTTGCAAAAACATGGATGAATCTCAAAAGCATTGTGCTAAGTGACAGAAGCTGGACACAAAAGATTACTTACTATATAATTTCAATCATATGAAATTCTAGTAAAATTTATAGTGATAGCAGATCAGTGGTTCTTTCCAGGGGGAAGGGGATGGGAGAAGGGGATTGCGAAAAGATATGAGGGAACTTTTTGGGATGGAAGTAGTTTGTATTTTGATTGTAGTAGTGGTTATATGACTGAATACATTTGCCAAAATTCATTAAACTATACCCATACATTGGTAAATTCTATTATATGTAAATCATACTTCAATAAAGCTGATAAAAACCACAAGGAATGGTCTTCATTGGGAAAACTGAGATGAAAGTATTATGACTTGGAGATAGACAGATAGATAGATGGATGCTCTATGAAAAATGTATAGGAAGGTGGGAGATACATCCTCATCTTTTTCATGAAGTATCTTTTTCACCAGTGCTGGGGCATTAAGTGACCAGATAAATAATTTAGAAATAAAAAAAAAAACCGCTAAAAGAAACCCTAGTCCATGCAACTGAATACAGGGTTCCTTTGTGGGGTGATGAAAATGTTCTGGAATTAGATAGTGGTAATGGTTGCACAATTTGTAAATATACTAAAATTACTGAATTGTACACAAAGAGTGAATTTTGTGGTATGTGATTTGTATCTCAATTTTTAAAAAGAAACTCAAGGTAATTAAACATACAGTACAAGCCTTTATATTCTTTTGTTTTTTGATTTTTTTCTTTATTTACAATATAGGCATGAAATGGAGGAAGCAGGGGATAAATAATGACAAATGAATATTTTGAGTATATTTTTATTTGTGAAGTTTATTTTTGGCATGTAGCTGTTAAATAAAGTTTGTACCACCATAATACTCTGAAATAAAAAAAGTAATAGAAAAATCCTAAGAAAAACTAAATTAAATCCAGCCTTGCATTAAAAAAACAAGCTAAAAGGATGCACTGGAATGTGTTACCGCTATTATTAATGTGATTAACTGCTTTTTATTTATTATTATTATTTTTTTCAACATGAGGTATTTAATATAGAGAAATGCTTACAAGGTTAGATTGCTGAAAGAGCAAGAAGGGAATACTGAGGTATCACAGAGACAGAAACTTGGAGAAGCAGCTACCACACCTAGGAATGAGAAACAAAGGATATGGCTGAGGGGTTATCAGTGCCTCGGAGGAGGGGTTGGCCCTCTGAGAAGGGAGCACTGTCTAGCTCTTACTGGTTCCTGTCAAGGGAGCACCACAGGAATGGTTCTGGGAGTGCTGAAAGGACCTGGAGGCTGGAAGTAGAACCAACTGCACTCCCCGGGCCCAGTGTAACTGAGGCTGAGGTGATACAGACAGGAACAGCAAGCAAATAGGAGGTGGAACTTTCCTCTCCTTCCTGCCTTCCAATATCGCTTTAGTAAGAAATTAGTATAAAGTCCCAGTTGAAGCATCACAAAGCAGAATATGGAAGTATAGGTTTGGAGTCGGGAGAAAATGACTTAATAACATCATATCAGGGAAAGGACATGCAGATACTTACTCTCACCTTTATGTACTTCTGCATTGGTTGAACTGGGTCTACGGTGACCAAGCCTTATTTATATTTCCTTGTGATATGATTCACATACCCTTTTAAAGCATACAATTCAGAGTTTTTTAGTGTATTCACAAAGTTGTACACTTAACACTGCTAATTCCAGAATATTTTCATCAGCCCAAAGGGAAATCTCCTATCCTTTAGCTATCACCTCCCATTCCTTACACCGTCTCCCCACCCAGCTCTAGGCAAACATTAACCTACTATCTGTGGATGTGTCTATTTTGGATATTTTATACAAATGGAGTCATATAATATGTGGTCTTCTTCGCCTTCTTTCACCTAGAAAAATGATTTTAAAAATTTTTTATTTTTATTTTAATAGATTTAGGGGGTACAAGTCAAGTTCTGTTACATGTACATATTGTATAAGTATACTGCATGGTGGTGGAGTATGGCCTTTAGGTATATTCATCACCAAAGCATTGTACCTTGTATTTCATAGATAATTTTTCATCCTGCAGCCCTTCCCACAGTCCCTCTTTCTGAGTCTCCAATATCCATTATACCACTCTTGTGTGCCCTTGTGTAGCCATAGTTTAGCTCCCACTTATAGGTAAGAACATGTGGCACTTATTTTTCAGTTCCTGAGTTACTTCACATAGGATGATGGCCTTCAGTTCCATCCAAGTTGCTGCAAAAGACATTCTTTCATTCTTTTTTATTGCTGAGGAGTACTCCATGATACATACATACACACACATGTGCACACACACCCACATTTTCTTTATCTACTCATCAGTTGATGGGTATTTAGGTTGATTTCATATTTTGCCATTGTGAATTGTGCTGTGATAAACATACAAGTACAGGTATCTTTTTGATATGCTGATTTCTTTTCCTCTGGGTAGATACCCAGTAGTGGAAATACATAATTGAATGGTAGGTCTACTTTTATTCTTTGAGAAATCTCCATACTGATCTCCATAGAGGCTGTACTAATTTATATTTCCACCAGCAGTATGTAAGTGTTCCATTTTCACCACATCCATGCCAATATCTATTGTTTTATGATTTTTTAATAATGGCCATTCTAATTGGAGTAACGGCTTCTTGTTGTGGTTCTATTAATTTGCATTTTCCTGATAATTAGTGATGTTGAGCATTTTTTCATGTTTATTGGCCATATGTATATCTTCTTTTGAAAAATGTCTGTTCATGTCATTTGCCCACTATTTAATGTTTTTTTTTCTTGCTGAGTTGTTTGAATTCCTTCTATATTCTGGATGTTAGTCCTTCATCAGACACACAGCTTGCAAATATTTTCTCCCATTCTATAGGTTATCTATTTACTTTTTTGATTATTTCTTTTGCTGTGCAGAAGTTTTTTAGTTTAAGTACCGTTTGTCTATTTTTTTGTTCTTATTGCATTAGATTTTGGGGTCTTAGTCATAAATTTTTTGCCTACGCCAATCTCTAGAGGAGTTTCTCCAAGGTTTTCTTCTAGGATTTTTATTGTTTCAAATCTTACATTTAAGTCTTTAATCCATCTTGAGTTAATTTTTATATGTTATGTGAGATAGGAATCCAGTTTTATTATTCTGCATATGGCTATTCAGTTTTCCCAGAACCATTTATTGAATAGTGTGTTCTTTCCCCAGTCTTCTTTTTGTCTGCTTTTCTCAAAGATCAGTTGTATGTAGGTATATGGTTTTATTTCTGGGTTCTGTATTCTGTTCCATTGATCTACATGTCTACTTTTATGCCAGTACCATGCTGTTTCGTTTACTGTAGCCTTTTAATGTTCTTTTTGCTTAGATTTCTTTGGCTGTTTGGGCAATTTTTTGATTCCATATGAATTTTATAATTGTTTTTTCTAACTGTGTGAAAAATGACATTGGTATTTTGATAAGAATTTAATTGAATCTGTAGATTGCTTTGGGCAATACAGTCATTTTAACGATATTGATTTTTCTGATCCATGAGCATGGGATGTTTTTCCATTTGTTTGTGTCATCTATGATTTCTTTCATTAGTGATCTGTAATTCTCCTTACAGAAATCCTTTACCTCCTTGGTTAAATTTATTCCTAAGTATTTTACTGGTTCTTTTTTTGCATCTATTGTAAATTGGATTGAGTTACTGATTTGGTTCTCAGCCTAGTCATTGCTGATACTATTAATTTTTGTATGTCGATTGTATAACCTGAGACTTTGCTGAATTCATTTATCAAATATAGGAGACTTTTGGAGGAGTCCTTAGGGTTTTCTAGGTATAAAATCATATCATAGGCCAGGCGCAGTGGCTCACGCCTGTAATCCTAGCACTCTGGGAGGCTGAGGCGGGTGAATTGTTTGAGCTCAGGAGTTCGAAACCATCCTGAGCAAGAGCGAGACCCCGTCTCTACTGAAAATAGAAAGAAATTAATCAGACAACTAAAACTATACAGAAAAAATTAGCCGGGCATGGTGGCGCATGCCTGCAGTCCCAGCTACTCGGGAGGCTGAGGCAGAAGGATTGCTTGAGCCCAGGAGTTTGAGGTTGCTGTGAGCTAGGATGATACCATGGCACTCTAGCCTGGGCAACACAGTGAGACTCTGTCTCAAAAAAAAAAAATATCATATCATAAGCAAATAGAGATACTTTGACTTCCTTTTTTCCAATGTGAATGCTCTTGCCTGACTGCTTTTCCTATATCCCACAGGTTTGAGTATGTTGTATTTTCATTTGTCTCAAAAAATTTTTAAATTTCCATCTTTATTTCTTTGTTGACCTAGTGATTGTTCAGGGGCATGTTGTTTAATTTCCATGTATTTGTATAGTTTCTGAAGTTCCTCTTTGTATT
>CAUYSK010078561.1:0-14089 GCA_963575035.1 Avahi laniger | reverse complement strand
AACGAAACAATCAAGGAAGGAGAAAGTCATTTCAGGGTGGGCGCGGTGGCTCACACCTGTAATCCTAGCACTCTGGGAGACTGGGGTGGGACGATTGCTTGAGGCCGGGAGTGTGAGACCAGCCTGAGCAAGAGAGAGACCTCATCTCTATAAAAAATAGAAAAATTAGCCGGGCATAGTGGTGTGTGCCTGTAGTCCCAGCTACTCAGAAGGCTGCGGCAGGAGAATTGTTTGAGCCTAGGAGTTTGAGGTTGCTGTGAGCTATGATGATGCCACTGCACTCTGGCCCAGGTGACAGAGACTCTGTCTTAAAAGAGAAAAAAAAAAATTAAATAAATAAATAAAAGAAAGTCATTTCAGGTTTCTCCCCTCCTTCATGTTCACGCCTATTTGGCCTGTGACTCTGACCCACCTACCAGCACATTCGTGCGCGCGCGCGCGCACACACACACACACACACACACACACACACACACACACGGGGCTGAGCTATGTCCAGCCTTAATGCACATATGATAAATCGTGGGGTGGGGACCAGTGTGGAGACATTGGGTGGGGGACATGCCCCCTGATGGTGAGCTGAGGGGCAGGCATAGCAGGCACAGCGTGGGGCACTTTGTGGGGAACGGTGAGGTGAGAACCCGTGGGGGCTGGAAGCAATAGAAGGTGATGAGCTGTAGTAGAGGGTGAGGCGGAGGCTGAGAAGAGGCTGCTCTGAAAGGGAATGAGCTGCTCTCACAGAATCCCGTGGTGCCTGGGGGCCCAGGCGTGGGGCATACCAGCATTCCCTGTCCTGATAGGTGGGCCCTCTCAGGCCTCCAAAGTCACCCCCTCCAAATAAAAAACAAAGTCACCCCCAGAAGGAAGCTAGGGGCCAGGTGTGCTCCAGGCATAGTTCTTCTTCCTTTCTGCTGTTAAGAGGGTGGGGCAGGTGGGAATTGGGCTGTTGGTCCCCATTTTCCTCCTCTCCCTCAAAAGGCTACTCTCACCCCCTCTCTTCAAATTTGATGATTCGCCGATGAGATCCACAGTTCCACACTGAGCCTTCCTACCCCCTCCCAAAGTGTGGGGGTAGGGGGACAAAAAACAATCTTTCTTGCTCCAAATTCTAAACTGGACAAGCTTAGGGTGAGAAGAGGCAAAGACGTGACAGTGGCTTCCTGCCCGTCTCTTATTTGCCTGAGCCTGGCCTTACGACCTCTTGCCCTTTAACAGGATGTAAAGTCAGTGTGGCCGGGAGGGTGGGCATTCTGACCTTGGGAGGCCTGCCCCTGTCTTTATCCATCCTCTGCCAGCCCTTGGTGCCCTTTGGAGGTTTATAGTCATATAAATTGCAGAGTCCCATGCCAGGCATGGAGCCTGAGACTATAAATAGGCACGAGGTAAACAAGGTGGCAGATGCAGGGGCTTGGGGACAAGACAGAAAATATGCCCCTCTCTGCCTGGGCAGGAGCCAAGGCACATCCGTGGAAAGGGATATCCTCCCTCCCTTCTCCTCACCTCTCCTCCCCTGCCTGGTGCCTGCTGGCTGCCTGTGCTGCGGGCTTCTAGCCTTTTCCCTCCAGGGATTATCCCTCAGCGTGGCTTTCTGCTCCAAGTTTCCCTGGTCACCTGCCCTGTTTCATCTTGCTCTGAGTCAAGATGGGGGGAGGGGTTGTCTCCATTACACTCAGTGTCCCCCACTGCCTTCCTGCAGCTGCTTCTCACTCTGGCTCCTAGCAAGTCTCCTGGTGTCGCCTCTGCCAACCGCCGGTCTCCACCACTAGGGGCGCCGTGTTCCCTTCTCCATCCGAGTAGCCGAAGTGATGCTAGTATTTCTCAGCCAGGAAACTTTACTAAGGAACTCTGGAGGAAGCAAGCAAAGACCCTTCCATTCATTCCCTTCGAAAGCACAGAATGTGAGAGTGCACAGATTTCTAAGCACAGAATTCCTGTCGTTTGGATTGATCGACAGCTGCCTGGCCACTTGGAGTTTCTACTCACCGTCTCTGGGCTGTGAGAACTAGGTTCTGAGCAGAGACTCTGAGGTTGAGACAATTTAGGTAGCACTGCTTTCTAGATCTAACCGTGCCTTTCCTCTGCCCTAGGGCTGGGCTGCTTTCTTGCTGTGTACTTGTCCTGGCTGTGGCGGGTTCCCAGCCACCAAGTGTCCTCTGAGAAATTTCAGGCCCCATTGGCACCTCAATTACCTCTCTCATCCCTCTTGGAACAGTCTGGACCTTCAGCCCTGAAATTCCTTCTTTTATCCCAAGTTGGGCTCTCCAAACATATTCTCTCACCAGATTAGATGCTTAGAAACTAGAACTGACACAAATCTTAATTTTTTCGTTTTACAGATGAGGACTCTGAAGCCCAGAGAGGCTGAGTGACTCTGACTACAGTCACACAGCTAATGTTGGTTCTGTTGCTAAGGCTGGAAATGCTCCTCTGCCATGCCTGGCTTCTCCACCCAGACCTTCAAACTTCGAGCTCCTGATGGCTTCTTTTGCACCCACCCCCCTGAAACAGGCTAGCTACCTTTCAAAGTTTCATTCATCTTTGAACCCTGCCTCTAACTGGTTTTTCACATAGGGAGAGAGAAGGGACAGGCTTTTTTTTTTTTTTTTTGAGACAGAGTCTCACTGTGTTGCCCGGGCTAGAGTGCCGTGGCGTCATCCTAGCTCACAGCAACTTCAAACTCCTGGGCTCAAGCGATCCTCCTGCCTCAGCCTCCTGAGTAGCTGGGACTACAGGCATGCACCACCATGCTTGGCTAATTTTTTCCATATAGTTTTAGTTGTCCAATTAATTTCTTTCTAATTTTAGTAGAGACGGGGTCTCACGCTTGCTCAGGCTGGTTTTGAACTCCTGAGCTCAAACAATCCACCCGCTTCGGCATCCCAGAGAGGGCGCGTGAGCCACCGCACCCAGCCAAGGGACAGGCTTTGAGTCTCAAAAAATGGTTGAGTCATATGTAGCTCTGTTTCCCAGTACCTTCAACTCCCCATTTCCCTGGGTCCTCTCTGATGGCTTACTGGGCAGCTGATCCTGGAGGAATGACCTCCCAGAATTCCATCTTCATAAGGCCTGGAGGAGTGAGAGGTGTCCTTCCAACTGTTGGAAGCCACTTCCCTGGCTGCTCCTTCATTTTTCTTCTGAATGTCAGTTTCCTAATTTGGATGGCAGGGTGGGATCAAGTACTGCTCCTTGAATGCTGTCCCCTGTTCCCTGGGTGTGCAAGGCTCAAGTGAGTACATATACATGAACTCATGTCGTCATCACCCACCTGTTCAAGGGGTCTGTCTTAGTCTGTTTCGGTGGATATAACAAAGTACCTGAGACTGGGTAATTTAGAAATAATAGAAAATCATATCTACTATTTCTGGAGGCTGAGAAGTCCGAGATCAAGGTGCCAGCAGATTTGGTGTCTGGTAAAGGCTCCTTCTCTACTTCACAGACGGCACCGTTTGCTGCATCCTCATATGGTGGAAGGGGGAAAAGGGCCAAAAAGTTCCCTCAAGCCCTTTAAAAGGGCACTAATCCCACTTGTGGGGGCATGACCTAAGCACCTCCTACAGGCCCCTCCTCTTAGTACTACTGCATTGGGGATTAAGTTTCAACATGAATTTTGGATGGACACAAACATTCAAACCATCGCAGGGTCCTAAGCTAATGGCAAGACTGGAATCTCAGGGTCTATATGTCAAATGAGTCACAAAGAAGGGAAGACACGGATTTGGGTGGTGGAAGGTGAGGGCATGAGTGGTTCTCTGAGGGCAGAGATGAGGAGGCAGCACAGGTAACTAAGGCAGTTGGGGATGGCCTGGCTCCCTGAGAGCCAGAAAGGGACTCCCTTTGTGTGGGGCTGTCAGAATGAACGTAATCTCTAGGGGAGAGGGAAGATGCTGATGGTGTCAGAGAGGAAGAGTTCTGAGAGGAGTCAGTTACGCCAGAATATTCCCATCCTATAGCTGGATTGGAGTTCCCAGAGTGCCATCTGGGAGTGCCTGGGATGTGCAGGGGGGGAAGCTGGAGGGATGGCCATGATCTATCCAGCACCTGTCCTGCCCCCAAAGGCTGATGATGTAACAGTGTAACAATGTGACAGAGGACAAGGGGGGCTTTGTAGTGTTGCTCTGGAGGAGGGCTAGTCTGGCTTTCAGTGATGTAGCTGGGATAAGGCAGCTGTTGTCTCTACTCTGAGCTCAGAAGCAGCCCCTGCCTCTTCAGTGAGCAGTCTGAACCTGGCTCCACTCACCTTAATTCTAGTCTTCAGTTATGGGATGGCTCATGACACTCCTTCCAAGGAACAGAAATTATTTGGGTGGCACCTGTCAGCCACATAGACTCTAATTAGACATCAAACAGAGCATAGAAAAGACCCTGCCCAGGAAAGAAATGGAGGCTTTCCTACAGGAAGGGGACATTCAGACCCTGGAGAATTCTTTATCCTGGGTCCCCAAGCATCTCCTCTCCCCACCCCAACATCTCACCTCCCTGGTCTTCTGATGCCCCTCATTTGCCCATATGCCTTCAATTTAGGCCTCCCTCAAAGGTCTCCTCACTCAGGGCCTCTTCCCACCTTGTACATGGTCTCTCTGGAAGGCCTCACTTTGGTCCTCAATGATCCTCCAGAGGCTCTCACCAGGATTCCTTGCAAACACCGTGGATGTGATCTTGCCTAGAGATTTGTTGGCCACCATTGTCCAAATGTTCCCTAGTTGCTCTGTTAACCAGGCCCAGAGAGCAGAATGGACTTGGGGGCCCCTCATCCTCCAACTCCACCAGTTTCCCTTCTGCTGCTTCATTTAAGCTCTCCGGCTGCTCAGGTCCTTAGAAAAGTAAACTCAGCACCCACTTTTTTCCCTTTCCCTTTCCTTGTCCCTAACCAGAAATCCCAGATGGGAGGCTGAGGCAGAAGGATCTCTTGAGCCCAGCCTGGGCAACATTGCAAGATCTTGTTTCTAAAAAAAATTAAGAAAAAATCAGCTTGGTGTGGTGATGTGCACCTGTAGTCTCAGCTACTCAGGAGGCTGAGGCAGGAGGATCCCTTGAGCCCACGGGTTCAAGGCTGCAGTGAGCTATGATCGTGCCACTGCACTCTAGCCTGGGCAACAGAGCGAGATCCCCTAAAAAAAGAACAAAACAAAAGAAAAATTTAAAACAGAAATCCCAGGTAGTCATTCTCCAAACTATTATACTGGCCTTGAAGGCAACAGCCATGCCTAACTTACTCCTGTGCCTCAAACTCAGTAATTCAAAAGTTAAAGGTTCACTAAATATTTATTGAAGGAATCAGTCCGCAAACTTCTCCAGTATATTTCCTTCTTTTCTCAGTATACGGTCATGCCGAGTCCCCAACAACCACACACTGTTTAATTCCCAAGGCAGCTTTTAAGGAGCTGTGCAGAGGCATTAACCTCTTTCAGTCCCGAATGATGAGGGGAACGCGCCAATGTCCAGGTCTGGAACCCGGAGCTGAGCGCATGGCCCGCCTGCCTCCCCTGAGCCGGAGGCTCCAGGCGGAATTGTTTGTCCTCACTCATCCTTGCCGCCAAGGCCTCCTCGCCTGTATTTATATACACTAAAGCCTCTGCTCGAATAAAACATCCATGTAAAATCCAATTTCCTCAGAATCTCTTTTGGAGCCTGGGCCTGAGATGGAGTAGGTAACCCGGCGGTAACTGCCTGAACCACTCCTGCTGGCTGCAAAGGTGAGGCCCATTTTTCAATTATCTATCTGCTGTGACAGCAGCGGTCCAGCCACTGAGCCAAGGCAGGGGGAGGGGAGAGGCAGCGCTGGGGAGGAGGGAGAAAGAGGGCAAGGGCATGGAGGGAGAGAAAGAGAGGGAGAAACCTAGGAAGAGAGGCACGGAGGAGAGACCCTTGCACGTGGCACCCAGTAGGTGCTCAAGAATTATTTGGAAAACGAGTGATCTTGGAGGAGTGACTAGGGAGGGTGGGGGTGAGGCGAGGAGAGGGGGAGAGCTGGAGAGACACAGAGTGGGTGGAGAGAGAGAGAGAGAGTGCGGGAGGGGGAGAGGGGGAGGGGAGGCGAGCGTGGATGGAGCCAACAAGAGGCTCCTGTGTCAATCCGTGGAAACGGGAGGCAGAGTGATGCGGTCACAGCTCCTGCCATCAATATCCTCTAATATAAATGTCAGTGATGCTATTTTCCGCGCAGTCATTTCGCACACTGCTGATTACATTAACGTATAATGGAGGGGCGCCGGCTCCACTGCTTTCTCCCCTAACCCTCCCCCCGGTGATGTGTCAATAGCCGCCTCCATGAACAAGTCAATTTTCTGCAGGCTTGGCAGCGGAATAAATCTGCCCGGCTATGGGGAGAGCTGGAGATATTTATATACCCAGCGCCTGCCTTCCGTGTGCGCGCGTGCGTGTGCGCGGCCGGCGCGGGCCGGAGGGGGGTCTGGGGCGCGCTGCCGAGCTGAATGATTTCCAGCCCCGACTCAATAAGAGGAGAATTTAGAGCGGTCCCTGAGCTGGGCTCCCAGAAACAGCCTTACACGTTTATTTTCCTTAGCTGAACAGGAAAGGCGAGAATTATATGTGGATTTATAGGACAGGCGCAGCTCAACCCAAATGCTCCCGCTCCGGGGGGCGGGGACGGGGCGGGGGTGGGGAGGTGGCAGGCCAAGCGCGGGCCGCTGGGACCCCTGCTCGCGCCAGTGCTGGTAGGGACGCTCCCCCTCCCCGGTCGCTTTAATTACATTTGTTCTCGTCCTTCGTGAAGGCGAGACTTCCGCGCGGCCCGCGTGGGGGGAGGGGGGAGGCACAGGCCAGGACTGCCTGGAGTGGGGGGCGCCAGGAATGGGGACTTGGGGAGACCAGGAGGGGGGCTGTCAGCCTTTACTCAGAAGCGGATCAATAGTACGCGATCTAATGGGCTAACTGCCAAGCGGGCGCAACGAGGCGCTGCCCGGGGGGGGGGGGCGGAAGGGGGTGGGCGAAGGACAAGAGGAAGGAATGGGGGTGGGAGAGGGAGTGAGGACAGAGGAGGGGGAAGGGTAGGAAGAGTGGAAGAGGTTGGGGAGGAGGAAGAGAGAAAATAAAGAAGGGAACAGAAGGAGAGCGGAAACAGGAGGGAAGGGACAGGGCAGGACAGTCCTCGTGAGGGCGTCTCTTCAACATGCTTCCCCCGTTTAACGCCGGGAAGGAGGAACCTGTCCTGTAGCTGCCCGACCCCACTGCCGCCCGCCTTCGGGCCTCAACTCTGTCATTGAGCCGCCAGGGGGCGGCGCGACCCTGTGCTCTCCACGCGGATCTCTGGGTCTCCTCAATGGGGCTCGAGTGATGGGTCGCCTCCAAAGTCTGGTCCTTGTGCGGTGCCCTCTGCCTGCTCCCGGAGGCCTCCCGCGTTGACAGGGTGGGCTTTGGATGACTTCCCCCAACCCCTGCCCTGAATAGAAGGAACAGTCTCGCTTTCATGGTGTTGGCCTTGGCGCCCTGGGACTCCGGAATGGGGCAGTGCCCAAGGGATGGGTCACCTGGCCTGGGGCTGGCTGATGTTCCCCCGAAGATACCCAAGGCTGCGGCAAACGTAACATTCCTTGGAGGCGGTGTAGGATTGGGGCCTTTGCACCCTAGTGAGTAAGCTCAGGCGAGTCTCCTGGACTTGAAGGGTCCCTTCGTGAAGGGTCCTGTATGTGCTGTGCTAATAAGACCAGCCAAAGCCGCCAGGGATCAATGTCCTACGGCCCAGTTTTAACTCTTTCAGTTCCTGGCCTCTGTCTGACCTCCTAATCTCCTGGCCACTGACATATCCAGCTCCTGAGCCTGTCCCTTCCCAAACTGAGTGAGAAAATAAAATACAGCCCAACACCCCTGCAAGCAAGTTCTGCCGCCCTGGAGAGGGAAAGCTGGTGGGGGCAGTTCAAGGGTTCTTCCCTGGAGGGGATATCAATTACTTGGGGGAGCTTTTCAACATAAACGTGTTTACCCACATGCACTCATTGTAAGGGGTGTGCATGTGTAGGCAGGGGTTCCTGGACACATGCACTTTGTCAAAGCTCCCCGGGTAATTCTGATATATTCCCATAGGGGCATTGCCAGAGGAAAAATATTTACTATTGCATATTTCCGAATGTTGGGTAGCTCAGTTTGGGCTATTTGCCCTCGTCAATATGTCTGTGTGTCACTGTGTGTGTATGTCGTTGGGTTCCTGTGTTGCCGGGTAAGCATTGCTTTGTGTATCTCTTTGTGCATCCTCTGTGAGTGGATGTCACTGGCTATGCATTGTCCTGTGTATCACTGGTGTTATCAGCAACATTTATTAAGAACACCTATTGCGTCTGTGTCATTGTACATGTCCTGGTAAGAGCGAGTGCCAGTCCCGTGGTGTGTTTGTGTTGTGTGGAGCACATCTCTGTGGGCTCCATTGTGGGGCACAGCCATTGTCTCCATGTCATTGAGAGGGTGTGCTGGCGAGAGCTCGTGACACAAATGGAACGAAGCTGATCTGCCCCAGAAGCAAAGGCGGCAATGACCTTCTTTTTCCAATTATATCCTGGTCAGAGGTGAGTGACCTCTCTCCACTGAGGCCACTTCTTGTCATGCAAACCGAGCAGAAGGATGGAGATTAGAGGAATGTGACCGAGTCACGTGTGAAAACAATCAGCTATCAATGGGCCCCGATCAATGCCCCACATTACAGATGAGCCCAGGGCAAGCAGTCGCTTTGGAGTTTTTCTCAAGGAGGCAAAGGTACATAGTACATAGCCACATGTGTTACACATCCCCAGAGACCCACATGCACTTATACAGCCTGGGGACAGGTAGTAAGTGGGTTGGAGGGCTGGGCATATGAACGGCCACCTGCTCTGAATTGGTGGGCAACTATCATTGTTAGTATGTGGTTACGTTGTTTTTGCTAAAGATGCAACCTTTATTCCGCTGGTAGCGGAAGTGTAAAAGCTTGTGTTGAGTGTTTTCTATTTTAAGTCCAGAGAGTTAGGATTCTAAGTGGGTCACAGGAGGCAGTGTGGGGATTTGGAGGAAACTCTCGTGTCAGAAACAGGAGCAGCAGAGGGCTTTGTTGAGAGGGTGGCAAAAGAGAGTGTTTGGTCAGCTGTGGACAGGGGGCAGGTTGCAGGTTGCAGGAAAGGGGCTCGTGGGACCAGGGCACTTGTCCTCAGAACAACTTGACAGCAGGCTGTGGGGTGCGGCAGCCAAGCTTCTGAAGGGCAGGGCCAGTCCTAACCACAAACATGCTCCAGGATGGCAGGCCGGGCCGAGAGCGCTGACTGGGGGAACGGGGGCTCTGGAGGGCACAGCCATGAGGGCCTTCATGAGGGTTGACTAGTCTTGGGGGAGAGGCGGTTCAGGCATTTGGGGGGGCTACAAGGACCAGCTGAGGGGCTGAGACTGGGTCAAGAGAGACCAATGAGAAGATGGGAAGGTTCTGGGAAGGCCTGAGGACCTCATTAGACCTGGCTGTGGTACTGGCGGAGCCTACCTCTGGCCAGCAGTCAGTGTGGCTGAGTCTAGCACCCAAGCTAGCCAAGGTTGAAGCAAGGGGAAGTATCATGTCCTCTGTGCCCAGTGGGGGGGGTGTCAGGCAGTTCTCTGAAGCTTTTAGTTGTCTTTAAATCCCTTTGGTGCACATTTATGGATGTCCCACTTTGCCTCACCCTATAGGAATGCAATGATGGGTGAGAATGACCTCAGGGAGTTTGCAGTCTAATGTAGAAAGAGTTTAAAGACTTTAAAGTCTTTTTTTTTTTTTTGCTTTGGAAAAAGTACTGTTACATAAGAGCATACTACCTGGATTAAAGTCCCAGCTGTGCCATTTACCAGCTAAAGCTTATGAATTCTCAGGCCTCTTTTCCTCCTCTATAGAATAGGGGTACCTACTTCTTAGGATTGTAATGCAAATTTTAGGTAAAGTCCTTAGAACAGCACCTGGCCACAATAACCTAAGTGTTGGCTCTTCTAGTCTTCCCTTCAGTTTTCTAGTGCAGGGCCTTTGGAAAAGTCCCCTTCTTGTGTCGGTGGAATTAAGATGAAAAAGAACTTATTCATACCTTGGACCAGACAATAGGGTGGTTAGAAGTCCTTGAGAGGCTGGAGTGTCGGGGGAATAGGAGCAGGGAAGTGGGGATCCCAGTGTGGGGCCAGTGGAGCAGTGAGATGGACTCTTTCAGGTGGGGCTGAGAAGGCAGAGGACAGACAGGTGACAGGGTGGAGAGAGAGATCCTCTGCGCAGAGCCCAGCACATTCAGGACAGTTCCATGCTGCTAACTCTGCCCCCTCTCCCTGGAGGGGCACCCCTGCCGGAGCTGCTAGCCCACAGGCGTCCAGGGGGGCTGCATGGGAGAGCTGCCTGCCGCCACAGCATCCTCAATCTTCTCTTTCCCAGGGCGGGCCTCTCTAACTTCCTTCTCTCCCGCCACTTGACCTCAGCGACAGCAGCCCCCTCTGCTGGCCTCCGTGGCGCTTGAACTGGGCCCTTTCCTTCCAGCAGGCTCTGACATGAAAGGAGAGGTCACCGCAGATGCATTCTATAGCCTGGGAGACCAAGGGCCAGAGGATCCCTGAACTAAGCCTACTTGTTTAACCAGACTCCAGTAACACTCAGGAGAGATCCATGCAGACAGTTCAGCCAAATGGTTAAATTGTAGGCTCTGGAAACAGAGTCCTGAGTTTGAGTTTGAAGCCGGATTTTGTCACTTATTAGCCGGTACAAACTTGGGTGAAGTCATTTAACTTGTGTAGGCTCAGTTTTCTCATCTGAAAATTGGGAACAACAATAATACCTACCTTATGGGGTTGTTGTGAGGACCAAATAAGGTAGCGTACTTTATAAAGTGTTTAGCACAGGTCACTAAGTAAATGATCAGCCAATTCTCTAAGAATTTGCCAGTGGAGGAACTTCCTGCTATGGCAAGACTGAGATCCTCTAGGGGTCTTAGCCCTTGACTGTGGGCCGCTGGGGACCTTACCGTCCCAGGTTAGCTTATTCAAACCCCAAAGCACCAAATAGCCAAGCAGCTGCCAGCATCTGCTGCTTATTTATAGAATGGGGTGGGAGGGATGAAATGGGGAGTCCTGGTTACTGTGCAGGGGACAAAGGGTTAAGGCAGGTAGCGAATGCTGGCATGGGAGTGGGTCACTCCCTCCCCTTCCATTGATTATTCTCCTCTCCAGGTGTTTTTGTGGCTTTTTGTCTCCTCCCTTGGGGTGGGAGTGGGGGCTGCTGGGTCCATTTCGGGCTTAGTTATTGTTTTAATTTTGGTGCTGGCTCCCTGGTGCCTGGAGTGGATAATGAAAGAGGAAAAGAGAGGTCAGGGTGGTGCCCAGGCAGCAGATTTCTGCCCGTCAGACTGGGTTGGGGCGGGTGGGGAAGTGCTGGGGGGAGTGTTAAGTTAATATCAATAAAGCAACTGGAGTCTCAGAAGTGAGGAGCTGCAGAGCCAAGCACAACGTCTTTGTACTCTGGGAGCCTAAAGGGGCACTTCGCCTGGCCACGATGGATCCTCAAAATGGGCTTGGGCATGGCGGTAGGTGTGCAGGGAGCACACAGGCTCTCTGCCAGCGCAGCTCAGGGGCAGCATGGAGCGACAAAGGAACAAGGCAGGAGCTGGGCAGAGAATGAGTCTCAGCTCCTTCTCATGCTCAGACCACTCTCTGGCTTTTCCGTCTACATTGCTCTACTGTATGTCCAACTCCACACAGGGAGGATTTGAAGGGGCTGTGCTGTGGGGCTACTGGAGATGGAGAAAAATAGAAAAAGGAGGCAGGAAAGGATAGGGATTAAGATCACAAGCTTTGCTATCAGATAGACCTGAGTTCCTGGACAAGTTCTGCTTCGTGGCTGTGTGACTTGGGGCAAATTACTCAACCTCTCTGAGCCTCAGTTTCCAATTCTGTAAGATGACACTAAAAGTGATGCTAACCTCACAGGGTCATTGACATGGTACTTAGAGAACTTCGCACGGGGCCTGGCAGGCAGTGAGCACTCAATACATGCAAGCTATCCTGATTAAGCCTGTTTCCTCAGCTGTAAAATGGGGATATCCGTTATAACTTCCTCATAGGGGTCTTATGGGGAGCAAATTAGATAAAGCCTGTAAAGTGCTTAGCACAATGCCTGGTACATAAATAAGGCCTCAACACATGTTAGCTGTTGCTGTTATTATATTATTTTTATCTTTATTATTCCCTACTGTCTTGGAACTGGTGATTTAGTTGAGGAGACTGAGGCCAGGCCACTCTCTTAGCCATCCGAGGCATTGCTCCCATCAGAAGGGCTTTCCGAAGCCCAACCCCACTTGGAGAACACTTCTGGTGTTTCTTTCAAAATCCTGTGGACAGACAGAAAGTCTCCAGGAGCTGAGATGCTTGTGGGACGTTCGAGAGAATGAGACCCTCCCCCCATGACCACCTCTGCCCCCAGGAGAACCATGTCACAACATGGCAGTCCTGGGAGGGCCAACTGCCTCACTCTGCCCGGCCCCACCCTACACCCCTCAGTTGAGGGCAGAGGGACTGCACGAGGACGCTCACCTCTTTCCGTGTCGGGAAGCTCAGTGGGCAAGTCTGAGAATGTGGTCTCAGAAACCCCCTACCCTTATCCCATCCACACTCTCCCAAATCTGGGGGTGGGGCCGGGGGTGGGGACGGAGCAGACCAAAAAAGAAGGTAGTTAATGTTTCCCACTTGACCTTTCTTCCCCCACCCCCAACCCCGCCCCCACCGGGCGGGCAGGCCGAGGAGATGAATGGCGTAGAGGGCACGATTTTCACATTAATGGCAGCATATGTTGTGTTTATTGACACCGCAGGGTCGGTGCTTGTGGTGGTTGGGAGGAGGGGGGGCACCTCGGAGGCCACCGGCAGGAGGGGGCGAGGGGAAGAAGAGGCAGAGGGGAAGGTTGCTGGCGGGTGGGGAGGAGGAGAGAGGGGAGCCTGGGGCCTGGGGGGAGGGAGGCAGGAACAATATTGTTGCACGAGCACACCAGGTGCTCGCTGTCAGCCCGAACAAAAAAGAAGAGTCAGCAACTCTTGGGGATGGGGGGGAGGAGGCGGGAGGCACCGCCTGCTCCATCCTGGCACTCTTTCCCCATTAACCCCTGCTCTGCTGTGCAGCTGCAGGCAGGAGGGGCACTGGGGGCTCTCCCCAGGCCTAGGAGCTCCCCACAGCCCTGGTATCCCTTTAGCCATCTGCGAGATGTGGCTATCTCTGGGGCCGGCAGTGGCAGGACTTTCCTTTGCCTTCCTCAAAGCCTGAAGGGAAAGAAGCCCCTCTCCTCTGTTCCACCCTTCCGTAATGGAGGGACTTATGTGGTCCTTGGGAAGTTGGCAAAACAGAGTAGCAGGGGTCAATGACCTTGGCATTGGAAGGCAGCTGCGGGGGGCGGGGGGGCTGTGTGAGGAGGGCATAAGAAAAGGAGGTGATGGTCCCTCCACTGGAAGTTGCCTGCAAATACCCCGCAATTCCTTTCTGTCTGCCCTGGCTGCAAATTCCTTGTCCCCTGGAAGTCTTCCCAGGTTCCACACGATCTGTTTTGTAAAGATGGCTCTCCGTTGACTGAGAAGACTGGGCTCGCTCTCTTCTCAGCCCAGAAAGCACCGGGGGCTCATCCTGCAATACTCAGGCGGGAGGAGCATAGACGGCAGAATGAGCTCCCCACCCTGGACCCCCATCGTGGAGGTCTAGGAGGGGCTCCTGGTTTCCCAGGTGGGGAGCAGAGCTGCAGGCGTCTCCAGCTGTCACTGTCCTTCTCCCTGCCTCTCTTCCTCTTCCCACAAAAGCCCTGAAGGGAAGCAAGGTGCTTAGGGGTGCTTGCACTCCTTCCAGCATTCTCTTTGCTTGAGGGTGGGTGGTGGTGCAGGGGAGGATGGGAGGGAGAGACGACCTGTGAGGGGAGGAGAGAGGACTGGCCTTTCACCCCAAGGAGGCAAGAGTTAAGACTTGTACCTCCACCCCTGAATACTGATCTCCTCCAAAGTCTGTGACCTTACATTCTGGAGCCTTCTATTGATCTGGGCATTAACTTTCGTCTTGGCTACTCTAGAGTCCATGTCTTGGTCACGCTGAACGATTGTCTCGTCATAGTTCCTCGCGCTTGCGGGGGGGGGGGGGGGGGGGG